>CAAKHG010016119.1:11590-25955 GCA_901007715.1 Dactylopterus volitans | reverse complement strand
CGCCCTCTCTCTCTCTCTCTCTCTCTCTGTGTGTGTGTGTGTGTGTGTGTGTGTGTGTGTGTGTGTGTGTGTGTGTGAGAGAAAGAGAGAGAGAGAGAGAGACAAGAGGATGCAAGAGGAAGCAAGTCATTGATATGGGTTAAGGTGATGGATAAAGGAGATTAGGAGCGGAGAGGCAGAAGGATGACAGAAGTCGTTTCCAGATGATTGGATCGTCTCTTCCGTCATACTTTAATCACATCCACCGTCCCAGTGACTGTCTCCCCATACATTTATGAGAGGCTTGTGTCAAACAGTAATACCCTCCGGCATGAAATACAGATTGATGAGACCTCCCAAGGTTACTGATCATTTGTCTCCGTCGGTCCTTCTGAATTTTTCCAGTTCAGTTTTCTGTTCTGCTTTATTGTTAGATTAATGATGTACTTCATCTTTCCGGTGTTTGCAAAGTCAAGTTAATTTTATTTATTTCGTATAGCGTAATGCCACTAATACCAAATTTGCCTCAAGGGGCCATTAATTCTGTACAACATATGACACAATTATCTGTAGATGCCCAAATCAAATACAGAAAAACTGGAAGAGACCTCAGGAAGAGCATAGGAAGGATCCGCCTTTACTGTATGTTCATCGATAACATAGGATGAAACTGGTTGGAACACGGGCACCACTGATGGACTTTTTTGATGTTTTTTTTAGTATCCGTTTACAAGACATTCAGTGTTTCACCATGTTATGTGATTTGCATTTCTTGAAGAACTCAAAGTTTCATGATTCAGCTCTTTTTGAGTTGCTTGTTCACATTTGCCATGCGGCCAATCATCACGGGTGATAATTCATACAAAAAAGGGGTGACTCACACACGCATGTTTTCCCATTTCTGAAATATGCTAGGTTCTTCCATATATTTCCAGTTATGTAATATTAGCTCTTTATAAACTGATAATGTTGCCATCCTGTTGATTATCTTGTTCTCCCAAATTTTTGAAACTTTTGAAACACTCCTGAACTTCTTACTGGCCTGGATGATCCGCAGGTTGTTAACTCACTTACCAATTCATGTAACAATGTGAAGCATATACTACAGTGCATATTGGAAAATGAATAAATGCCAACATGTTTTTGAGAAGGGTAGGAAAGAAAGAATAGAACACTGGAACAAACTAGAGGAGAACAAAGGAACCCAGTTGAGTAACTCTGCTTCTCTACATCTAGATTCTACTGGGACCTGTTGATGTTGCTGTTGATGATGGGGAACTTGATCATCCTGCCAGTGGGCATCACTTTCTTTCGAGACGAGAACACCCCTTCATGGATCATCTTCAACGTGGTCTCTGACACTCTTTTCATGGTGGACTTGGTTCTCAACTTCAGGACCGGCATTGTCAAGGAGGACAGCACTGAAATATTGCTGGACCCCCGGTCAGTAGATGTATGAATTTGTGCATTACTCAAAAGTCAAGGGGAATTTATTATGCATGTGGATGGGAGGGTTCAGTCTAGAATATCAATGCAGCAGCCGCGTTTCCATAAATTTAAATTTGCTCTTTCGGCCATCTGCCGTCTACGTGTTGAAACAAATCCATGCGTGAGGTGTGAAAAGGTGACATGCAGCCAGTGGCAGCGCTTTGTCTCAACTTCTGTTTCTGCTGAATATTGATGAGCAGTGTTTTATGCCAGGCAAATATTGGAATCACAGCCACAAAGCTAGTTTGCCAAATGAGGAATGTCACTGTTCCTCTGTCCTATTTTATGTCAGGGCGATCCGCCAGAACTACCTGAAGAGCTGGTTCCTCGTGGACTTTGTGTCATCCATCCCGGTGGACTACATCTTCCTGATGGTGGACAGCCTTGACTCTGAGGTCTACAGGACAGCCAGGGCACTGCGCATTGTCCGCTTCACCAAAATCCTGAGCCTGCTGCGGCTGCTTCGCCTCTCCAGACTCATCCGCTACATCCACCAGTGGGAGGAGGTGAGAAACAAAGACTGAAACACAGAGAAGAGAGGTGGAAGGAAGGTGAAAGAGATACTTGTGTTAAAGGGGTAGAGTGGAATTCTTTTCATATTCACGGCATGACTAATGAAATGGCTTTAGAAAAGAATCACTGCCATGATTTTAATGCAGAAAATAAACACAGAAAATACTTTTTTTTTTTTTTTTTTTTTTTACAGTTTTTTTACATGATGCCTTAAAAAAAAACAACCCATAAAGTACCTCACCTGTACCCTTGACCACATGTGTTTCTACCCTTCTCCTCAGATTTTCCATATGACCTACGACCTCGCCAGTGCCATGGTGAGGATTGTAAATCTGATTGGTATGATGCTGCTGCTGTGCCACTGGGACGGCTGTCTCCAGTTCCTTGTCCCCATGTTGCAGGACTTTCCTCCAGACTGTTGGGTTTCCAAGAACCTGATGGTGGTGAGTCTCTGACCAGCAGTGCTAACGTGTGGTTATGTACTATTTCTGATATGTTTCTATGAATAATCCGATTGGGTGATGTACACACACAAAAAGACGTGATGTTCATTTTGAATTGAATGAAATACACAAAGCAATATCTCAGCTTGTTTGAACTCTGCGCACATTATTTATCTCAGGTGAAAGCAAACTGCAGATTGTGAAAGGGCTGGTTTTTTCGATTATCTGTGTGTGCAGTCCAAGCATGTTTATCAGATTAGGCATATTTGCTCCTTATCTGTGCTAATTGGCTCATTTCCCAACATGTCCCAGCTGGAATAAAACTGACATCATCATCGCAAAAGAATTATCTCCAATTAACAAAAATAAAAAAATAAAAAAAACGCTTGATAGAGATCAGGTGGATGTGTGAATGCAGACAGACTGTCAAAGGCCCAGGCATGTGTTAATTTTAATCACGTGCATACAAGCGCACAGACATGGATGGCAATGAATGCACATGGATACACAGCTGTATGAATAGCTGACTCATCTCTCAATGGTTGCCCTAGTGACTGTTGCTTAGTAGGCTGATGCTGGGATTTTCCCCTGAGAAAGTCCCCTCATCTGTCGGACAATTAACATCTTGGTAATTGTGCTCACACGCAACCTAAAACACAAGAGCATCCACACAAATACAGGCTGGTATCATTTGTAGACTGTAGGACATTTGCAATAATGTCCTAATGCAGTGCCTGTTCAAAGCATAGCTGTCTGAAAAGGGCTGATTACATGTCTGTTAGATGGAACGACCTACCCTTTCACCTGTCATAAAAATAAAAGCCGCTCTAGATCAATATTAAAAGGAATAGTAATGCAGCTCTGGCTGCAGATGAAGTAATAAACCACGTATGATTTGCAGAGTCTACAGAGAGCCCCAAAACACTGTTTAAAATGATTTAAGTGATTGTAGGTGGTTGTGATGCCTTTGGCGCGATAGAATCTGTATCCGACCTATGACTGTGATCTGAAAGGATCTATATCCCCTTAAACTCTGACCTGGTGAAACAGTACCCCTATAACCTTTGCTGGGAAAGAAGAGTCTTGTCCATTTTCCCTTAAGATAATGGATATGATCTGAATTTTAAGAAAATGAAAGACTTGATCGGCCTTAATCTGTGCATTGTATAGATCTTTGTATGTTTTCTGAGACTGCATGCTCAGTCCGGTAGAAGTGAGTGCAATGCATTATCATGATGATTATTGTTGTTAAAAGAGAACGTGGGAAATATTTAGGCCACAATACCCAATATTATTTGCAATGGTAGATTATAGCAACCGCATATTTACATGCTGCCTTCAGCCTGCCTGTTCATGTCGGTGTGGTTATATGCTACCTTCACAATGGTAATCAGTTTGAAGCACAGCGGTTTTGGACATTTAATTGCTTTGCTGTTGTAAACGGAGCTGTGTTTTCGGAGTTTGTGTGGCTAAATAAGAGCAGCTCAATATCGCAGTGAATTGGTAATTAAACCTTGAGTTGTCTTTACTTCCCTGTCACCCACGTTCTTGTCTGTCTCCCTCACTGGCAGAATGACACATGGGGCGTGCAGTATTCCTATGCTCTATTCAAAGCCATGAGCCACATGTTGTGCATTGGGTACGGTGCCCAGGCTCCAGAGGGGATGACTGATGTGTGGCTCACCATGCTCAGTATGATCGTAGGCGCCACCTGCTATGCCATGTTCATTGGCCATGCCACTGCTCTCATTCAGTCCTTGGACTCCTCACGCCGGCAGTACCAGGAAAAGGTGAAATGTGCTCCATCTGTCCATCCATTTCTCCATCTTTATAAAGTGCCATGTTCTCATGCTGTGCATTTGTTTGCTCAACTGCTCATCCATATTCTGTGTAAAACGCAGTACAAGCAAGTGGAGCAGTACATGTCGTTCCACAAGCTTCCAGCAGATGTGCGGCAAAAGATCCATGAGTACTATGAACACCGCTTCCAGGGGAAAATGTTTGATGAGGAGAACATACTGGGAGAGCTCAGTGAGCCACTTAAAGAGGTAATGGATCCACAAGCAGCAACACATTTACACATAAAAAGCACAGTTTGTTTGTTCGCAGCCACAAATTTCTCAAAATTCCCAATTCTCTCTCTCGCTCTCTCTCCCTCTCTCTCTTTCTCTTTCTCTTTCCCCTTCTTCTTCTTTTTTTCTAGGAGATAGTCAGCTTTAACTGCCGTAGCCTGGTGGCTAACATGCCGCTGTTCGCCAATGCTGATCCCAACTTTGTGACTGCTGTACTGACCAAGCTTCGCTTTGAGGTGTTTCAGCCCTCAGACTTCATCATTCGTGAGGGCACGGTTGGACGGAAGATGTATTTCATCCAGCATGGACGAGTTAGTGTGTTGACCCGTGGCAACAAGGAAACCAAGTTAAGCGATGGATCTTACTTTGGAGGTGAGGATAATACAGACTTGTCTGGGAGGTTAAAGTCGACTAAAGATGAGGAGAGGACTTAGCTGGAAATGGTGAAGATGAGAGTAGATGGTGGTTCATGTTTTCGTAGAGCTCTTTATTTATCTCTCATTCTCTTATCTGTTTTCTCTTTATTCCATCGTCTCTCCTCCCACACTCAGAGATCTGTTTGTTGACTCGTGGACGGAGGACAGCCAGCGTTCGTGCAGATACATATTGCCGTCTGTACTCTCTCAGCGTGGATAGCTTTAATGAGGTTTTGGAAGAACACCCGATGATGCGGCGTGCCTTTGAAACTGTTGCTGTCGACCGATTGGACCGTATTGGTAATATGTGGATTTCTGACCCGCACATGCTGTTGTCTCACCATGTTATTAGAGTCGTGACCACATTTTCCATTTAGTTTTTAAATTCTTCAGTCACCTTGCCAAGACATCTGCAAGCATCCATCCACGTTCTGCAAAATTTCTAAGGCTTTTTATACTGCATGTCCTCAGCTTTAAGGTTCATTTTTGAAAACAAGCTGAGAGAAAAACATTGAAATAATTAAGGATTAACAATGTTCTCAGCGGAAAAAAAAAAAAAAAAGCTTGAGGCTAAAAGCCCAGCTGTCTGGTATGGGCTCAATATTCACCTTTAACTTCCACAACTTTCATTCTCACACATAATTTTCATCTATGAAAGTTGCTTCTACCTAACCCTTGAGGAATTTGTTGCCACATTTTTGCTTGTTTATGATTTTCAGGCCGGAAGAACTCCATGCTCCTGAGGAAGTCATCCCAAGGTGGTTCACTGGGTGGCAGTGTGGGTCGAGGTGGAGGCCGGGGTGGAGGAGGACCAGGGGCAGGTGGAGGCTTGGCAGCAGGCAGTCTGGGCTCATGTGACAGCATGCTGGTGCAACAGATTGTCAAACATGATAGCATGCCGGCCATGCAGGATGCCATTGCAGCCGCTGCGGCAGGAAGAAATGGAGTCATGGGAGGAAGTGGCGCGGTGTCTCCTCGGCCACGCCCAGTAATTTGGGCACCATTGGTCCATGCCCCCCTGCAGACTGCAGCTGCCACCAGCAATGTAGCTATTGCCCTCATGCACCACCAGCAGCAGCAACAACAGCAACTCCAGCAGTTGCAGCAGCAGCATGCACTAGGTGGTGCTTTCTTCCTGCCCTCCCCTCTTGTCTCTCCTTCACCCTCCTCCACTTTCCCTCTGTCTCCTCCTCGTGCTCCTGTGCTACAACCCCTTCGCCCCTCTGTGAGCTCCCTCATCGGCATGATGGCAATAGGAGGTATAGGAGGTATAGGAGGAATAGGTGGTATGGGTGGTATGGGTGGTTTGTCCCCAAGAGGAGGATTTCCAGCATCTCCCTCAAACATGGGCCCATCTGGTGGTTTGACATCACCACCAATCCCCAAAACCCCAACCACTCCAGCCTCTTCAGTCCCAACTTCTGTCCAACAGGGAAGGACTCTTCATTATAGCCTCCGCCTCCAGGCTGATCATCCATCTGTAATTGGTGGATCTCTTGGGACCCCAACAGGTGGAGGGCCACCTACTCCACCCCTCCACAAGGTACCTACCACCAACACCCCAACCGCTTCTGGTGCCCAGTCAGATGGCAGCACATCTGTGACAAGCCAGCAGGGAGCAAAAGAAGCTCTGTTACGCCATGGGATAAGCAGCTCTCAGGGTCTGCCAGCATTGGGCAGACTCACCCAGGAGGCCAGGCTGCTGTCTGCCTCACAGCCCACTCTGCCTCACCGCTCCTGGGCTGGAGTGCAACCTCACCCGCCTCTCCACCGGAAGGCTTCTGGTGGTAATTTGCTGGCAGCTCCTTTCCTAGCAGGGCAGTTAGCCAGAGGTGGCAGTGCGGGTATGTTGACCTCTAACGTCCCAGTACAGCTTGTTGCAAATATAACACTAAACACACAAACACAAGCACAAGCCACGGTTCCTATTCAGCCCACTAATGCACAAACTATATCCGCTAACGCATCCATGCACACACAGTCAGCCCCTCACGCTGCCCCTATACCGACAGCTGCACACATGCCCTCTGCAGTTCCCTCGTCCTCTCCTAAGCAAACCCCACTCTCCTCCTCCACCCCTACACCTGCACCTACTCCCTCATCTCCTACCTCCATACTTTCCCAGGTACCCCGCCCAAAACCACTTTCAATGACGCCCTCTCGCTCCTCATCGCCACCTCCCTGCTCTACCCCTCCCTCAGCAGGAACAACCCCGCTGTCACTCTCTTCAACTCCTCGTCCCAAACCAACCATTACACCATCTCCTCGTTCTTCTTCCTCTACCTCTCCTTCTCCCTCTTCTACACCCCCTCCATCCTCTGTTTCAACTCCAGTTCCGCTTCCGCAAACATTTGGGCCCAAAGCATCTCTTACCTCCTCCTCTCCCCCTTCTTCCTTGGTCACCACCTCAACACCACATTCCCAGAGCCCCAGAGCCAAGGCATCCAACACACCTCCTTCCGCTTCACCCATGTCTGGTCCCACTCCTGCCCAACTTCCAAACCCCTCTCCAACTGTGGCTCAGTCCACGCGCACCCGTTGTTCAACTCCCTCCCAAAATCCTACACAAACCACCTCATCTGTTTTCTCCCAAACCCCAACTCCTACACAGACCCTGACCTCTACACCTTCCTCGTCCCCCATCCCTGCTACATCTGTGCCCATGTTGAGTAAATCCCAGAGTCCCACTTGTCTGCAGCCCTCTGTCTTCAGTTCAGCTAGGACCCCTACCTTGAGTCAGAGCTCAAAACATGCGTCCCCTCTGAACATAACCCAAACTTCCTCCACTCCTCCAACATTCACTAGCACAAGCTCTCCTACCAAAATAACCTTCTCAGTTCATCCTGTAAAGCAAACACCTCCTGTCCTGACCCAAAGCCCAACTTCGGGTTCAGTTCGTCCCACAAAATCAACCCCAGCAGCACCCTTAGTATCAACAACTCTATGTCCAAACCCCTGCACCAGTAACCCCTCCTCTCCCACCACTGCCCCCACCACCTCTGTGTCTCTTGTATCTGCTCAACCTCCAAAACAAATGGCAACCACCACAGCAGCTGCTACTCACTCCTCATCAAACCTTAATGCATCCTCTCCCCTTGGCAAGACTTCTCAGGCATCCACCACTGCACCCACCCAGTCAACACATGCAGACAACTCTGCTAACACAACCTCTCCAAAAGGAGGGAAAAAGGACCCCCAGCTGTCACTAGCCAGAAAAGACTCAGAGGGACTAAGACACAAACTGCCTGCCAACATGTAAAAGAAAAAGACAGAAAAATTCTCACAGGATGTTGGACTTGTGTTGTAGCCTGTGCTAAATAGCAGAGCCATGGATGTTGGGAGCTGTGCCAGAGTTGGCAACAGTCATCCAGTCTTATGTGGACAGGTAAATTTTAATTCACTCTAGGATGTGATTGTCTTAGAACATCAGGTGTTCATGTGACTCTCAACCAAGCCACTGATCACAGGGAAAAACTCTCTTGGTCTGTTGACTGGCTGGTGCAGGTTAGAATCTCAATAAACTCATCAACATGTATACATACACATCTGTGTTAGTGATTGTTGGAGCAAACAGGGAATGTGGGAATATGATGGGAGAAAGTATATAATAAATACTTAAAGTGTCAATTATCTGAACAGGTAAAACAGCAATATGTTTGAAACATCCAAGACTCTCTCAGTGTAACAGGATATGACCCTGAAAAAATTAGTAAATGTGAGAAAAAAATTTTTTTTTTTCCTGCTGTTGGGAAGAACATCAGTTTCATATGCAGGCAACAGAGCAGACACTTTCTGGTTTCCCGATCCAACTCCCTCTTGCTTGCCATATTTCACCAAAGTGTAATATTTTCTCATCCGATCACCCATAATGATGATAATAATAACAACAATAATAATAAAGATTGTTTAAAAAAAAAGTTTGAAAAAAAAACACTGTAAATCTGATACTCATGTGAATTTGAATAATTAGGAGCAGTCCACTGGTAGTTTTGTTGTCCCTGGTGTGTTGTGTTTAGTTTTGACAGACTTTGAAACGTACATGTTCCTTCTGACGACTTCTGTAAATTATGTTATTTCCTGTGCGACATACAATACTGCTCTGCTGTGTACTGTGGCTCAGTTGTTTTGGTTCCACCATGTAAATACGTGCCTCTCTGTGGGTCTGTTGTACGCTTTCTCACTCCTCAGCCTCTTTGTCTTTCATCTCTGTCTGTTTTTGCCGCCTTTCATCTGATTTCACAGCTCTGGTCGCTAACTGTTTCTCGCTGCACACTCGCTCCATTTCTCTCAGTTTCCATGACACTTTGCTCTTTGGTTCCATCAGTCTCATGTCCAACTGTTGGTCTCCTCCTGTCGTCCGATTGCACTATTTTGGCGCCATTTCCAGTGATGTTTGATGTTTTGTGTGGGTAGCAACCAGGCATTTCTGTCTTAACCCCTGATACCATGTTGCCTAGACTATATATTTAAGGACCAAATGTTTTATTTTGTATCTCTCACAGCTTTAGCTTTTGAAAAGGAAAAAAAAATACTAATGTCAAAACTATGATCTTGAGTGTGGCATTGAAAATGATGATGACGATTGTGATCATGCTGATGACATTTTCAGTGGTGATGGAGGTGACATGTATGTGGATGTAAGAATAAAGCAGCTTTAGGTATCATCTTGTTGAGTGTGTTGAGGGATGTTCTCATCTGTGAACATGAATATGTATTTACACTGTATATGTACATATTTAAGTTTTGTGATGTTATTTACTGGGAGTAACAGGAATTGGCAGTTTTGTCAATGTGGAAAATATTGGATGCGTATTTCTCCTGAAACTTGAACCTCAATAACTTGGAAATTGGCTTCCAATTCATTTTAATGTGGTTATTTTTGTTTTAACAATGTCATTCCAGAGGCTGAAAACAAGTTGTTTTTCCAAAAGATTTAAAATGGAAATCCAGGATTCCTGGGTAGGGTCTCCGATGAATTGGTCTTGGGTGAAGGGTCAGACAAAAAATGGTCCATAAAGACACATTTGTAGCCCAGAGGGTTGCAAGGGGCCCTGCCCTGGAACCAGGCCTAGGGAAGGTGCCTGTCGACGAGCGCCTGGTGGCCAGGCCTTCGCCCATGGGGCACCAGCCCAAAGCAGAGACATGGGTCCATCCTCCAGCAGGCCAACACCACCCGCAGAGGGAACCGTATGGGCTGGGGCCTTGGTAGTCCCATCCTCGGTTGCAGAAACTGGTTATGGGGACATAGAATGTCACCTCACTGTTCTGACTAGATATAGTCAGCCTCACCTCAACGTACACTCCGGGTTCTGGAACCAAACTCCGTTCGAGGGGCTGGACCCTCTTCTATGTTGGAGTTGTCCCAGGTGAGAGGTGGGTCTGCTCCTAGCCCCCCGGCTCTCTGTCTGCACATTTGAGTTCACACAGGTGGACGAAAGGGTAGCTTCATTGTGCCTTTGGGTTGGTGAACAGGTGCTGACTGTTTTCTGTGCTTATGCACCAAATGACAGTTAAGACAACCCACCCTTTTTGGAGTGCCTGGGTTGTGTACTGGACTCCATTGTCTCACTGTCTTACTGGGATACTTCAACGATCTGAACTCGAGCGGTGTTCAGTTACTGGACTTCTGTGCTAGCCATGGTTTTTCCATAATTAACACCATGTTCAAACATAAGGATGTCCATAAGTGCACGTGGCACCAGGACTCCTTAGGTCGCAGGTCGATGATCGACTTTATAGTTGTATCAGTTGATCTGCAGCCATATGTTTTTGGACACTTGGGTGAAGAGAGGGGCACAGCTGTCAACTGATCACCACTTGGTGGTTAGTTGGATAAGATGGCGGAGTAAGATGCTGGACAGACCTGGGAGACCCACGATAAGACCTGAACAATCTTCAACTCCCACCTCCAATAGAGCTTGACTGTGATCCAGTGGTGGCCGGGGATATTGAATCTATGTGGTCAGTGTTCAGGGCTGCCATTGCTGAAGCGGCTGTCCAGAGCTGTTTTCACAAGGTTGCTGTGGCTAGTCGTGGCGGCAATCCCAGAACCTGCTGGTGGTCACCGAAGGTGAGGGATGCTTTGAAGCTAGAGAAAGAGTACTATAGGGCATTGCTGTCCAGTGGGACTCCTGAGGCAGCTGACAGCTACTGGCTGGCCAAGTGATCTGTGGCTCGGGCAGTCTGGGAGGCAAAAACTCGGACTTGGGAAAAGTTTGGCAAGGAGGAGGACATTCTGGCAGGTTCTGGCAAATCGTCCAGTGGCTGAGGAAGGGGAAACAGCTCCCTACCCACTGCTTACAGTCAGGATGATATTGCTGTTGACTTCAACTGGGAACGTCCTTCGGAAAGATGGAAGGAATACTTTGGGGATCGCCTCAATCCCACCAGCATGTACTCCATGGAGGAGACAAAGTCAGGTGATTAAGGGGTGGACTCTCCCATCATTGGCGATGAGGTCACTGACGCGATTTAACAACTCCCCCACGACAGTGCCCCGGGGTTGGGTGAGATCCGTCCTGAGTTCCTTAAAGCTGTGGATGTTGCAGGACTGTCTTGCTTACACGCCTCTGCAACATTTAATGGACATCAGGGGCAGCCCCTTTGGAGTGACGTAATGGCTCTCAACCGGAAAAGGGTGGATTGCCCACTCCAGGTCAGAGAGGTGTTGCTGCCCCAAGCGGATGAGTTTAAGTATCTCGGGGTCTTGCTCATGAGTGAGGGAAGAATGGAGTGAGACATTCACAGGCGGATCAGGGTGGCGTCTGCAGTGATGCGGGCGTTAAACTGGTATGTTGTGGTGAAGAGGGAGCTGAGCCAAAAGGCAAAGCTTTCAATTTAGCGGGCAATCTTCGTTCTGACCCTCACCCGTGGTCATGAGCTCTGGGTAGTAACAGAAAGAACGAGATCACAAATACAAGCGGTGGAAATGAGTTTCCTTCGCAGGGTGGCCGGGCTCAGTTTTAGAGATAGGGTGAGGAGTTCGGACATTCGGGAGGGGCTCAGAGTGGAGCCGCTACTTATCCGCATTGAGAGGAGTAAGCTGAGGTGGTTTGGGCATATGGTAAGGATGCCACCTGGATGTCTCCCTCGGGAATGTTCTGGGCATGTCCCACTGGGAGGAGGCCCCAGGCTCGACGTAGGACACGCTGGAGGGATTATGACTCCCGGCTGGCCTGGGAACACCTCAGGGTCCCATGAGAGGAACTGGTAGAAGTAGCGGGGGAGGAGAGTGTCTGGGTTTTTTTGCTGAGACTGTTTCCCCAGCAACCCAGACCCATATAAGTGGATGAAGACGTGATGATCCTGGATTAATAAACTTTCTATTGTCAAAAATGAAAAATAGTCCCCTATTCTCTATGGGACTATTTTTCACTAGAAAAGACAACCAATAAAACATCTCAAAGCCATTTTTTATATACCAAGCTTATGAGTTTTCATGGGTGTATAACAGAGCAGTGAGGACCCAAATATGGACACTCGTCAAACAGGAACAGCTCAGTCATTTTGACAGGAAGTCACATAATGTGATGCCGAAAGGGGGCGGAGGAGAGTTTAAAATGGCTTGTAGTCAACCTCAGATAGGAACACTGACACAATGGCCACGGCAGATAAAAGAAAGAATAGATGAGCGTGTAGAAGTCAGGTAACCGGGGCGAGTAAAGCCTGAGGGTGAGAAATGGTACAGACTGAATAGTTCAATGGAAATGGGAAAGTAAGAATGTGGCTATAGAGGAGACAGAGACAGAAAAGCTGAAACTTAGGAAACATCAAAATGTTTTGCACAAAACTCACAAAAGCTTTTTTTTTTTTTTTTTAAATTTGACTTTGCTGTCTTCTATTCAGCAAACAGCATATTTTACCCTAAAGGTATAAATGCCTTTTAAAACCTGGCAGTCAAATGTGAGCCTGAGTCTACAACACTGGAATAGTGCTTACATTTTATTCAACATACATGATCATTTAACTTTAATTTGCTTTAACTCCCCTGCAGCATGAAAAAACTAATTTACAATTTAATAGAGCTGCAACCTAAGTGTCAAGGATAACCCAATTTGTCAATTTCATAATCTATCAATACTGGTTTTTTTTTAAGTGATGATGTTAAATAATTGATGATTACAGGTTCTCAAGTGTGATAATTTGTTGCCTTTCTTGGTATTAAATCATAGCAAACCACAAACCATAAGGACTTACACAAAGTTGCTACACATCAACCAAACGTTCACTTGTCACCAGAACACAAAAAGCCAAATACAACGGTCCAATACCACAAGTAGGTTTCTGTTGAACTTCATGTTCAAAGCAGCACACAAATGTGACCAACCACATGCTGAAAGCAGGACCCACAACACAATGATCACAGCCAGTGTGGTTCACCACCACACCAGAAGAGCTGCTGCCTACACCTAGCAAGCAGCATCCCCCACCAATCGACCGAAGGTCAAAGGTCACAGACACACAATCTAGCGACAATTAAATACACAAACACGCAGACTGCAACTACCACATCACTAGATTGTTGCAGTGCAGTCAACCACTCCACACAAAAGTCGCTGACTCACCCCGAAGCAGCAATGCACAAGTGGCCCGACAAAAGTGAATCATAGTTACCACAACAAGCGGTCGCAAGCCACAAGTGACTGCACACCAAAGGATTTATTGTACCTACACAGAACAAAGACCTCGCGGACACTGATACACACTCGCAGTGAGGCCAGGGAATTACCACCAGACACAACAAAGTAGAACAACAGAGACAGACAATAGAGTACAAATTAATTTATTTATTTTTTTTAAATATTTGGGGTAAAAGCTCAAAGGCATGGTCAAGTGAGCTGGACCTCACTACCGGCCTCCCAGGAGTGAACAATCAAACCAATCAAACCCATGCACCTTCCAAAGACTGACACTGCAGCGCCAGTGGGGATCCAGAGGGGCCGAGCACAAGCAATACAGGAAAAGCAAGCGCTAAATATTTTTTATCATTTGAGTGTGCTAACCTTTACTCTGCACATTTTCATTTTCCTTAGGATGGAGTATCAGGTTACTGAGTACCAGCGGAGCTTCCATTTGGAAATGGCTCAGATTTGGATTCATACTCGATCCCTGAGTATCTGGGACACGAGTCCATCTCTGCTGTGTGATAAGATAATGTCTTGCACCACCGGTTGAATGGTTGAGATCAATCTCTCCTCGGCCTCCCAGCTCTGCTGCTGCTGCTGCTTGTGGATCCCGATAGCATTATCCTGTGCCTCTCAGCAGAGGGCAGGCATGCGAGGTTAAGCTTGTAAAAGTGGGTGTGCTTAATTCTGTCCCCTATTGACGAAAAATTAATGAATACTCTCGTTCATGAGGATGTGCAGATAACTTGTACACTCGTGCCCTGTCTCTCTCTCTCTCTCTCTCTCTGTGCGTGTGTGTGTGTGTGTGTGTGTCTCTCTCTCTCTCTCTG
>CAAKHG010016117.1:0-24178 GCA_901007715.1 Dactylopterus volitans | reverse complement strand
ACATTACCCAAAATAGAAAGAGTAAATGAAATTCTATTTCTTGGGGTGATTTTAGACAATAAAATCTGCTGGAAACCTCACATAACCTACATTCGAGCAAAACTGGCCAAATGCACAGCAATTCTATGGAAAACAAAACATATTCTGGACTACAAATCATTACACACTCTATATTGCTCACTATTTGTGCCATATCTGTCATACTGTGTCCAAGTTTGGGGAAACACCTACAAAACCACTCTCCAGCCAATATGCACAATACAGAAAAGAGCAATAAGGACAATAAACAATACCAGATACAGAGATCACACAAACCCACTATTCATAAAATCACACCTGTTGAAATTCATGGATCTGATCAAATTCAAAACAGCGCAAATAATGTACAAAGCAAGAAATAATCTATTACCAAAAAACATACAGGGAATGTTTATAGGAAGGGACGGGGGATATAATCTAAGGGGAGACCTGAACTTTAAAAAACCAAAGATTCGAACTGCTCTGAAAAGTTTGTGCATATCGAGCTGTGGGGTGACGTTGTGGAACAGTCTGGAGACAGAAATAAAGCAAAGTAGCAACATAAATCTGTTTAAAAAAAAAGGTACAAAAAACATTTCTAAACAAGTATTTGGAAGAGGAAGTCCGTAACTGAGGATGATGAGGGATGTAAATATAAATAAAATAGTGTTGATTGTTATATTGTAACTAACTTAGTAGATAGTATTATATTTATGGGGATAGTTACATAGTATATGGTGTATTATATATATTATGTATTTATATGGATATCTGCAGGATATATGCATATATATTAAATTATGAATTATTATATTATATAATATAATTAAATTCAAACTGAGGAATAGTTAAAAGGGGTCGGAATTTTAAAAAGTGTTCACTTCTTCCTCCTCCTTTTTCGAACTATGTACTGCGTTTTGTTATGTTTCTTTTTTATTTGTTTTTATTTTTTGCTATTTATTATCACTGTTTTTTTGTTTTGTATGTACAAAGAGTTGCATGTTTTTTGTACATGCTCGAAAATAAAAATTCCTTCATTCATTCAAACCGTAAATCCATTCTCAACGCTTAGACGCGAAAATATGAAGACAAACAGGAGGCGCATCTCAGTGAAAAAAATAGGGTGAAAATCCACATAAAGGCAGCAATCTAATCAACAGCATTGGTGCATTTCTCGAGGAAGGTACGTTTAATAATGGAAGCTACTTAGTTTAGTTTCCATGGGAATGAAATTACATTTACACTGAGACCACTCATTTCATCATGCAAGTCTGCACAGAGAAACCATATAGAGGGGCTAGACGGTTACAGACCTTCTCTTCATGTTATCATCAGACATAAAGAATCAGTGGAGAATAAGCGAGACATTCCAGCTAACTTCTGACCTGTTGGTAGTCGGCACTCGACCAATCATCATCGTCTTTCAACTACTACACAACAAAACCAGCTGTCCGGCATTTACAGGCTACCCTTATAAATACATACACAATACATCTTACCTGCGATAAATGTCAAATCAGTTGTTCATTGGTCTTCACGTTTTTCCATTTTTTTTTTTTTTTAACCACTCTCACAAGCTAATTTGTCGCCATCGATTGACTGATGAGCAAGAATCAAGAACTGCCAGTCTGAGGAACTGAAAAAGCTCCCCAACAGGTCGGAACCCTTGACAGATGATGGCGGCAAGACACACTGGCAGTGAGGTCTGCAAGAACGGATGAACCCATCGGGCCAAGATGAAATGCGTGGCGAGTAAGAGGGCAGCACAGTGCACCTATGGTGAGATGCAGGGGCTTGGAGACACCCCACAGTTCAGCAGCGGCAAATGAAGTGACCTGCGGTGAGCCGGCGCAGTGAGCGGCACCAGTTGGACGAGGATGCGGCCAGTATCATCACCGCAACGGCAAAGGGAGGTGCTCCGGTCAGCGACAGCCACCACCGTCAGCTGCGCCACACAGATGTCCAGCATTGAGGAGGGCAAGGCCACCAGGCCAAACTACAGCAAGAACCGGAGGGCAGACAAGACCCATTGGCCGTGGAGAGAAGCCGAAAATCAGTTCAAGGCAGCAACTGAGGAGGAGAAGCAATGACTTCCTTAGCTCTTTTCCATCATCATGAGGAGGCTGTTGATTCTTTGTGGCGCCGAAGGCAGCAGAAACAGAGAGCCAGGAAGCCGACTGTGTACAGAATATAGCTAATCCTTTCAGGCCAGAAGCACAGTGGACGTTGTAGTCGTTCTAAGGAGAAGGTAGACATCTACCTATGTAACAACTAGAGTGAGTTGGAAAGAGAGGGATTGAGAGAGAGACGGAGCTTGGGCCCCTCAGAGCCTTCGTGGATGTACCATCTCTCCCGGTGGAATTCAACACCAGAGAGCCTATTTGGAGGGAAATGCAGGAAGTGCTTGCTGCAGCCAGAGCAAACTCAGCTCCAAAACCCAGGAGTGTATGTTATAAGGTGTCCAAGCACTGTTCAGAGCCCCTCAAAATCCTCTGCTCTAGCTGATCTGGATAGCAAAGGAGAACTCAACCAAGCTGGAGCAGTTCAGGTCCACAAGCTTCTTAGTGTGGAAGGGAAGATCTTCAGCACCCTTTCCAGATGGATGTCAGACGTCCTCCTCAGTAATGCCTACATACTACACACTGAAACCTCAGTGCAGAAAGGTGGCCTTCCTGGAGTTGTCACCTAAAGGACCTCATCCTGGACTACTACAGGAACTTCAGCCTTTGAGTCACATCAGACTGGCAACAGCTCAGAAAGGCTGATTGTCACTTGCTACAGCAACTTTGGTCTTAATCAACAAACACGGCTTAGTTTTAAAGCACATTTTATCAGAATTTGGAGGCTCAGTTGAGACAGTGAGGACAACAAGGACTTTTGCTTCATTTCATAGTTACTTTAAATGAGGGAATTTCTTGCATAAGCTGCAGCCACCACACGTTCAATAAACCTCAGGTTTGCTTTAATTCACGTTTGTGTGCTTCAGCAGATAAAGTACTAATTAAATCAGAGTCGCAGGGAAACAGTAAACATAGAGCAGATGAGGAGGCTTGTGTGTTAAATTCTCCGCAGTGTTAGAAGCTTGAGAGTAGAGGAGGAGCACAGGTGTCTTTCTTCAGCTCTCACCCTAATCCCCCTGCATGACATCATTTACATATTGCAGCTGTATAGTATATTTACGAATGGACGGGACTTACCTCTGCACACTGAGAGAGGAGAAAGGGATTTAATTGAACTCTGACTTCAGAAAGATTCATTTGCATGAATGTCCTCATGCAGGGAAATTCGCAGTAGAGCTGCAGGATATGTCTCTGTTGTTTAAAGGGCCAGTCAGTCATTTTAATCCAATACAGTTTTTTTGTCAAACTCATTTCATTTGTCAAATATCTCCTCACGGTGAGCTCACGGTCTTTTCTGTTTGCGCACTGTAAAAAAAAAAAAGAAAGAAAAAAAAAAGAAAATCTGACGGTGCATCGGTATTCATGGGCGGTCATAATGTGGCTAATTGTGATCATGAATGCGGGAAAATAAAGCAGCTCAAAGCTGGAGATGAGGTTACTGTTTGATAGTGATGAGGCAGAAATATAGAGACTTTGAAGCTGCTTACTAACTGGTTTCTAGTGGTGAAATAGAAAAAGAACTCAAAACATCTACTGTTTAGACAACTGCAAAATACTCAGTTCCTTACTCAGTGTACTACAATGCAGTAATGGGAGATGACTTAGGACATTTTTAAGTTCAACTTTTTTTTTTTTTGGCTGCAGTGGGTACAAAATGAAAAGGGACTGTTCATTTTTTGTTTTGGGTATGTGTGGTTGTATGAGGCACAGATGAATAATCATTACCTCCAGTACATGACGCATGCTGTGAGCTCAGCCTGGAGAAGCCCAGCGTGAGTATCTCCACCGGAACTTGGACTGAGCTATGTGGAGGGGACTCGAGAGAATCTAACAGCTGACACAAAAACCCAGAAAGAGTCTTATAAGAGGGAATCTTCAGCTACTTCCATGCTGGTCCAAAAAATAAATAAATAAATAAATAACTCACTAACACCTGCTCACGTCCATTTTGCCATCATGGTGGAAGGGCACAATCGGCATTCACTCCCTGGTCACATGATTTTTCAGTACTGTCAAGAGTATTTTCTGGCCTCACCTCTAATCGACTTCTGTGCGCTGCCCTCGGTGTGTCACGGCATCTTGCTGGTAGCTTAGCATTAGCTTCCGTGAGTAACACAGCCACAAATTCCATCCGTCTGGGTTCAAGCGGCGCTGGAACATTGCTCAATCTCTGCTGAGTGTGTATAGTTTGCAAGAGAGGCTGAATTACGAGGTATAAAAAAGTAACCATCTCACTGGGTTCCAGGCTGTGTGCTACTGTTCACTACCGTTTCCAGGCGCATTCTTGATATCACTGACAGAAAGGAACACTCGGCTGCTCTCAATCGCACCCAAGGCTACGGAAAATGTGATAGAAGTAAATCGGCTAAACAAATACAAGCATTTACATGCTGATGTTGGTGAAAAAGTGTAAGTTTCATTGGCTGAAAATAGAACACTTTGATTGCAACCATGCTTAATGATACCGGCCAATAAAGTGTTGTGTCAAGGGTCAAAAAAAAAAAAAAAAAAGCAATATGCTGATGATACAATTAGCATTTAAGCAGAGTTTATACAGTCAAACCACAATAATCAGTTTTCTGATGTCAAGTAGATTTGCTTTTGATTTGCAAAGCACACAGAGACAAACAAACACACACAGACTATTCTTAATAAATAAATAAACAGGTAAATAAATGAATGGGGGCGTACTTCTCCACTGTTGTTTTACTGGCTTAGATGATGAACTTTGATGCATAACTCGCTTATGTAAACATGCAGTTAGAAAGCTGTTTTATGGCTGAACTTCAAATGTGACCTTCACGGCAGATGCTCACATCAAAGCTGCCTCACATACCAGATCCTCTGGATATTTTTGGAGAAAAGCAAGTTGCACCAATAGATGTTCTTATGCCCCGCTGTGAATGTCGTTACCCTCCGTCAACATAAACTGAGGGATGGTTTGGTGGTCTGACGTTGCATGAGTGGAAAGCCAAGCCTCTGACAAAGCTCGGCGTACCGGACGGTCAGACAGAAGAAGCCGAGCTATAACGCCACCGCGCCGCCTCATGTGGGGTGTGTTTCCTCTCACAGATAAACCTTTTCAAGGCCTCATGAAACCCTCGGAATGCTAAAATTCTTGTGCTCAATCCTAAAAACGTGTCGGCCCCTCAGCATCTTATCACCCAGCTCACATTTGGTGCACCGGCGAGCGGATGGATGGAGGAGAGGCCAGCGGTGACCGCGAACACAACTCATCCTGCATTGGCCAAAGATCAGAGAAAAGATAATCCTGTTTGGTTTGGAGACGTGGGATTATCACCGGAAAATGGGTGATTCAGATTCCTCGAGCAGTAACGCTTTAGAGGCATGAAATAGCTGAAGAGTGAAACGTTTACCAATTAGAAACCTCTTTAAATCTGTTGAGGCATTATTTTACGTGTTGAATTGTCGTAACAAGAGCGGAGTGTCGTATGACCCATCATATGGAACAGAACCGTATTCTTCTTTTGAAAATATTTCAAGGGTGACTATAAACTGCAGAGTGTCACTGAAGGAAAAATAAAAAAATAAAATTAGTCTTTGAATATAGTTCAATTACATCTACGTTAAAATTCTGCTGCATGTGTGCTGACATTATACTAATATGGACTCAAAAGAACCCATTTCTCCTCAAGGAAAATTATGGGGATATAAAACAGACAAAATCAACCAAACTAAACTACATTTTTTTGTCATTCATACTACAAAAAAATATAAAAAGAAATGAATCTGAAGAAGGGCAAAACATAGGATACTAACATCTTGAAGTGGTTGTTTTTATTTTTATTTTACTTATCTATGCACGATATTATTCCTATTTATTGATTTTTAATGGGTTTATTCGTACCTTGTGAGCTGATGTTGTCTTTATTTACACTTAGCACCTCACTATTTTCTCCTGTGCTTGAATCAATTTGTCTCAATTAATCTTATCCTGTGTTTTAAGTTATTTTCATATCCTGTTTGATGTCGCTTACTGGTTAAATCCTCCGCCTGTGTTTCCTCACACACACTAATAAATGTGCATGTAAATGAAGAGCAGGGAATTGTGTGATTTTTTTTTTTTCATTGTTGTTTTGCATTTTTTTTTTTTTTGGTTGGATGAAAGGGGCTTTATAAATAAAATCTGGTTTATTGACTGACTGACTGACTGACTGACTGACTGACTGACTGGTGCACGTGAACATGCTGTGGTGATGAAGGTCGTCGCATGTCAGTGGACAGACAATAAAGATGATCACAAATAGTGGCTGCAATACACAAATGCGCAGAGCTGGAATGATGTCAACATTTCCAAGAGTTTACTTCCTCCGTTCATTTATTTACAGCACTCAAATGTCACATGTAATAAAAGGCTGAACTAACAGAGTCAGATTCACTTGTATTTCAGTCCGGCGGCACAGAAGCAAGAGAAAAAAATATAGAAATAAGTTACCGGCTATTGACCGGCTAATGGCTCTGATATCTTCAGCGTCAAGCTCATATTCCAGACAACATAACAAAAGAATCAACTGAATGTAAGTCAATCATAAAAAAACATAGAAACTGATAAATTCATGACACTGGAATTTGTGCCTGGTTATAACAGAAGTGTTGCAATGTCTCATTTTTGCTGGAAACCTGTTCTTATACAAACTGAATTATTCTCAATTATGTTTGGAGGGAAATATATTTTCCTGTAGATTATGTTGATAACAGACATGTTTGTTTTGCACATGGATTATGTTATTACTCGTCGATGGCATCAAATGTTGATGCTCAGCTTATTTGTGATTTGTGCAAACAAAACGCCGTCCAACTCGACAAAGTGATGATGTGTCATGATGTGTCAAACATGATGGTTAAGGTCCGGTTAGGATTAAAGAAAGAAGGACTTCACCGCCATGTAAGGACGTCATCACATCATATCACACCACCGACTTTTCATTGAAACAAAAATACTCAACGTTACTCAGAATGCACTTAAGCCGTCTGAGAACATCATAATTTAGGAGAAGTGGCTGACTTGTGGGCTCACACAGCTGCGACTGTCGGTGATGACCAGTTAAGCTGTCTGACTGCTAGCAGGTGACCACTCGTGCACAAGTTTTCCCTAAATAATATCTGCCAGAGAGCCTTTCGAACAACTGGTTAGTGCACACACAGACGTCCCATTTGAATGGGTAGACTTCTCCCATTTCACTGCTGGCTCGTCAAATCCAGACTACCTGGCTGGATTACCATGGTCCATGGCTGTAACGCGGCTAATCGAACAGGTTCAAGGTTGTTCTTTCATGTTTGAACTCTCTGATCTGTGAAAGGTCACGTTGCTATTAAATCTTTGACAGAGTTTACCAAAGTTCAACCACACAAAATTTATTTAACCTCTACGAGCAAACCCATCAATCGCAGCAGTTTCAGGTAAATTAACTGCTTTTAATCGGTCACCGCGAGCCTTTACGCTGGTCGACTGCAGTAACATGTTCGAAATTACTAGCTCAAATCTGCTTGCACTTCACTGTGCACATGCAGCAACTTTTAATGAAGTGACATTTACATGTGATTTCAATTGTTTAACTATTGACACTGAATCCCTCCAACCTTCATTCAGACCTACATGTCGTCGCCAGCCTGCGGGGCCTGTCAGGCTCCGGCCTGCTGAGGGATGTCCAGCGCTCTGATGTGCACACTGGGCAGCGTGAACCAGGCTAAGGGCAGCTCTCGTCCAGCACTGTCATCCTGGAACTTTATATTCAGGTAGAAATCTCCGGTGTAGAGGAAGAGAAGCGCTCCCACGCAGACAGAGCTTTCTTTAGGTTTAACCTGGTGATGGCAAGGAAACAGTAGAAAGGATCATTAGCAGCCTCCTCTCGACAGTTTCATAATGAACCTGTGAAGCTGCTGAAGAGCACATGGAAGCTCACCGATGCTTTGAAGGAAAACCTGTTTCCCTCAGTCCAGAAGAGTTCAAGTTGGTTTTATTCCATTATGCTTTCATTTTTACATAAAACAATAAACTCTTTGTTCTGGCATCGATAGATCAACTGTTTTATTCTTTAACTCCAGCTGAATTTTATTCCACCTCAGTTTTAGGTTTTAATAATACACATATACTGTATATCCTCCAGCAGGCCCACTCCCTGCAGTAGGAACAATGTGTGTCTGGTGTAATTTGGATTGTACGGCAAGCCGCTGCTGCCCCGCAACCCGGGCGCAGATCTGGGTAAGTGGAAGAAGACGAGACGAGACAAAATGAGACGAGACGAAACGAGACGAGACATACTGTATACAAACCAGATAGCTTAACACCAACGAAGAGTGAAGCCAAAAGATCTCCGTTGCCCACTTGTGGCTGGCTGCATTATAGCTGATAAACCCCGCCTCCCCCACTCTAGTGGATGGGACTTCCCGAGTACGCTTCATATAATTTTCTCTCAAAGATGCTTTCTGTAATTTCAGACGATTAGTTTGGTCTTTGATGCTCTCAAAACGGGGGCGTGGCTGCATGACTGACAGCCGCTCTGAGTGAAATACCAGCAGGCACAGAGGCATTCGCGGATTCTGTTTGGGAACTGCACAGAAGAGAGTTGCGAGGAGACATAATGCTCATATTCAATAATCATAATTTTCTGTATTAAACTGTAAAATGTTGTTCTTAATGGTAAACTAATTACTCATGATTGAGTTGGGCAGGACTTGGATAAGTCGGCTCCACTGCTACTCTGTAGCAATGGAGTACTGCGCATATATTTGTATAATGGGAGGAAGTGGAGGCGTGCGGTCCAGATTATATATAGTCCGTGTTAATCAGAGTGAGTCCAAAAATGAATGTGGTAAAACTGAAATGATGTAAAATCATGATTGATAAACGTTGTCTCAAGCAAACGAACCAAAACCAGCTGTGCATTCAAGTAGTATCACTGACTAAACTGATTGAGTAAATATGAAATCTTCAAGTGCTGTGATCCACTTCTACTGTTTCATTCCTGAAGTCATCATTTACTCACAGATCTCAGATAAATATATGATTTGAAGCTTCAGAAGTCCTCAACTCACCTTTTCAATGTAGAAGGTGTTGGAGCCGATGAAGGTGACCGCGTCTTCCAGATCGTAGTTCTGAACACCGTTCTGGTAGTCCTGATAGGGCACCACAGTGAGTGCCAGGGGACCCACCGAGTTCCTGCTCAGATTGGTCAGTTTCACTTCGAGCGTCACTGCGTCGCCCACTTTACAGTCGGCGATGACGTCACAGTCACAAGGCTTCCTGTTCACCAGCACATCTAGTGACAGAAAAAAAAGAAAGGGAAGGAGAAGGGGAGATGAGGTTCTGAGAGAAGAATGAAACTGAAGAACTAAGAAACATACAGTATGTAGACGTGCAGATATATCAATAAAACATACATATATGTGTTCAGGTAGATTTCCTGCACTGTAGACCAGGAACCAATCTGCATTTCAGGTTATATTCAGCCAAACATGACCTCATCATTTAATGACCAGCCACTGCTTCATGTGAGGGATCAACAGGCTTTGTATGTCCTGAGACAAACATATTTCATTGACATCGGTGGCAAGTGCCAAAGCCGCGCGTATCAAAGGGAATTTGCTGCTGTTAATCTCACGCTTGACTAATTTCTGTCAAAAAGCAATGAATGAGACACACAGTTGAACGCACGGCCCGGAGCTCCATTTTCTACCTCCTTCTCTATATCCCTCCATGCTTCCCTCCATCCCTCCATCCTTCCCTCTCGTCACAAGGAGCTGAGAATCACTGAGTGAGTTCCATTCCCCCGAGAGCCAACGGGGGGCCGCCACCCCTCATGACGCGGCCGCCATTCCGCAGCCAGGCGGACGCACAGATGATGATCGGTTCAAACCAGCAAGCTCGGCGAACTGAACTCCTGCACGCTGCTGGCGGGCTGAGACGAAACATGGCGGGGCGTCAGAGGTGATCACCTGAGTAATGGCTCCTCGGAGGATAACGGCAGCAGACACACATATGCAAAGACACAAAGTGAGCGTCATACTCTTTCCCGGCGTCAAGCCCGCGGCTGTGATAAACGCTGTGAGTCAGAGCCGCCGAGCCAGCGTGACAGCCTGATGAAAGAGCCGAGCTGCGTTTGGTGCCATCGGTGGCGATCTGTTGGGGGCGCAGCACGGGGGCGGGGGTCGACAGACAATGTGGCGAGGGTGGGTGTGAACAGGGCGACACAGTGCTGTCACAGGCTGCGAAAGAGCCCCGGGGAGGGCGGAGCACCAGGAGGGTGACATTCAGCTCCACGTCAACACGGATAACCTGCAGCACTCACTCAGGGTGGAAGAAGACGAGTGTGTGTGTGGAGGATTTTTTTTTTATCCCTGTCATGTAACATAAAGGCATGTAACTCATTTTGACTCATGTATGTATTTATGTATGTAGAGCAACAAATAATATATGAACTACCACTAATGTCCTCAGACGATGTTATTAGCATTCATTCAGTTACTGATATTTTTTTTTTTTTGCATTCGATGACTGTGCTGATTTTGTGTTGATGGTAGAGTTAAACAACAAAACCTGATCCTCCTGAGACCAACCTTGTCATATACTAGACATATTCAAATTGTATTAGTAAAGATATCATAACGTTTTAACCATAATTCAGCTGTGTGGTTCCGGCACCGCCGTCAATGTGATCCTTCACCTCATACAAGCTTTCTTAATCAGCCCGAAACTCCCGTGTCTCTTTGGGGAATTCTTACAAAACATCCATAATCATAGATCCAGTATTGAATGTCTTCTGTCAATATTTAATCCATTTTTTGAGATTCTTAGCATTGATGCTATTTCTTTTCTATCGGTCAGGAGCCGAAGTAATGAAGGAAGAGTCAATCTAGGAAATATTGTGTTGATTTCAGGACTTTTTCTGAGAGTGTCAGAAATTCTTTGAACTGTACTGCCTAGAATCTTATTTCTTTTTTACTCCCATGTCAGAGTTACAAGACATGGGAGAATAGTTTTTGTCAATAAAAAAGGCTTGTTATTGTTTTGTGTGTTATCAAAAAGACTCAATCCATTTCATTAATATTAAGTATTTACGGTCCCATATCTTATTTACAGATTCACAGAGTGACATCACCACAGCACAAACATTCTTATAATCCAGGTGATTCTGAAAAATATATATATATTATTGTATTGTGCATTACACGGATGATGCTGTACAAGTGTAATTAAAGAGTATTGTTCGAGTGGATTAAGGGAGGAGACCCCAATGAGTTCAGACCAGGGGTTCTCAAATTCTTTCTCGCAAAGGACCGCATTAACTTCAGGCTTGGGAGCGCTGGTACAAACCTACTGACAATATACAATAGCAAATGTTCCGAATATAGTTTCTTTTTGTTTATTGCTGCAATGTTCTAGGACTCATTCATACATAAACATAAACTTTTCAACAAACTGGAACAGAACAATAAGAACAAAAGAAATGAGGAGAACAAATCTCACTTTCTTGTGTGTGTGTGTGTGTGTGCGCGTGCGTGCGTGCGTGCGCACGTGCGTGCGTGCGTGTTTGTGTGTGTCTGGGTGTGAGAGAGAAAGCGCACACTCGTGGGAGGGGTGAGCTTGGTGGCTCCAGAGCAGTTTGTCAAGTCTGGGTGTAATATCTGTCAGTGCCAAACACATGTCATTGTTCACATGTAGACGAGCTCTGTGTTTTCTTTTCAATACCTTTAAAGTTGAAAAGCCAGACTCACACAAGTAGGCTGTTGCAAAAGGGATGAGACATGTCAGTGGCCAAGGAAAGATAACCCTCTCTTACATATGGCCAATAGTTAGAGAAATTTTGGCTTTAAATCCTGAGTTAGTCATCTGAATAAGCGCCTCCTCTAACGAGGTCCAGACTAACGGGTCTAGACTAAAACGGTTCTAACCAAGTTCAGATGGGTGTTTTCGAAGTCAGAAAAATAGTCTGTGGAATCTCCTTGGTGGAGCTCCAGGTGGGACTGGATGAGTGGAGAGATGAAGCCCAACTCAACCCACAGCAGAGGGAACATTTCTGTACCTCCCTCATGTAGCTTGTTCATCTTCTTGGAAAAGGCACCTGCAGCATGTACGTGTATCACACCCCTGAATGCTTTGACTCAGTACATTTAGATGCTGGAAAAATGCCTGACATGCTTGCAAGTTTGTGAATCCAGGCTGCATTTGTAATCCGTCTGCCAGCTGATGCTTTTCAGATGAGAGGCACTCTGCCACCTCCCTCTGCAGCTCAAACACACAGTTCAAAACTGCCTTGTGACAGCCAGCGAACGCTGGAGTGAGGCAGCAACCCCTCAAAACGGGCGCCCATCTCCTTACACAGCACAGTCACCAGTCTGTGTTTCAGGGGCGGAGCTTTCATGAAATTCACATCTTGCTCCCCCCATCTATCATCCTCACCAACAATTCTCTAACAATGTCCTTTCTCTTTGGCAGAATCAAATCCTGTCCAGTTGTGTGTGGTTTTTTAATACGAGCAATGTGGCATGAGGCTATAAACGATGCCTTCAGGGCCACCGCGGGATGGCAGCGTGCCGAATGAATGTAGCCGACTGCCTCTTCAGAAGCTTTTCTTTATGTTTGAAAAAGTCAATGGTTTTTTTGACCTCTGCTGAGTGTTTTTGTTTCAACTGACGCTGAAGTTTAGATGGTTTTATACACTCATTTCAGAGGGTCCACAGGCAGAGGATGCCTTTAGGCACTGATGGCCATTTTTACGTGTACTGGTAAAGCCAGACTTAATGTTTGCTAGCTCATACTTGCGAGATTTAGTTGGCCAGGAGTTCTTCAGCTGAGTTTTTGTGAACTGGGCTGTCAATCTGCTCGTCAGGTCTTCTCCTTTTCAAAAATTCATAAACATGAACATTTTTGCACTACCAGCTAACTATATGCTAGCAAGCTCCTGAAGGAGCAGAGCAGCGTTGTGGTAGACACAGGCCACCGGGTGAACAATGACACTTGTAATTGTAAGCGTAAATATGATGTAATTAACAATTTTTTTTACTGGCAGCCAATTAGAAAGATGAAAATGGCAAATAGGCTTTCAATATGTTACACTGGAATAATAATAATTTGGTTGTATTGTCATTTTTTTCCTCACCTTTCCTCCAATTCCCCCAACAGACACCCACCATTCAAATTTCAGTATAAAAGCAATGAGATCAGCTTAAGGGATAAGCGCATTCCTTCAGAATAAATTATCAATATACAACACCTATATAACATATTCATAATAATCAACACATAATCATTCTATTATGTAACCGTTGATTGAACAATAATAAAACTCTCTGACTGCAGCAGGTGGTAAGTCTACAATGACAACTTGGCCAGTCTGTTCTTTCAGCTTGCTCGACAAGATGTACAAATTACAGGAAGCCTACATTACATAGGCTCTAAATCTGGAAGAGAAGAAAAAAACTTCCAGTCTAAAGCAAACAAAAAGAGGTTTTGTCTGTAATGAGCTGATGAACTCCCACTCACACACACAGGCCCACCCACAAACACACTCCGTTTGTCTGAAAAATCGGGGCCGATCATAACTGAGGCAATCAACTCATTTACGTAACATACGGAAAACATGTCAGCATGTTTTAATGAGAATAACCTACTAACCATCTAAAAATAAGCATTTTATCACAGTTGCCACTAATAAGGTAACGCCACCGAGATGTTTTAAGCGACTCATCTGCTACGTCACTGGCATGAGCAGATGGAGGATTGTGATTCTGTTGGGAGGCTCGGCAAACATCTTTGCTCCTCCACAGAAAGGACTTGAAAGGTCAAGATAAAAGAAAGCTGCTCGGCGGTTCCTCGTGTGCAGAGCCGAGTATAAACGCTCCTCAGCTGACTTCCGCCGCATCTCTGGAGGCTGAATAAACAGAGGTTACATTGCTCAGGCTGATGGAAGAAATGAGTGAGCCATTTTCTGAGAGGAAAGCATCTAATTGCTATTTTTCTGATCTCTGATACATATATTTGTGGTGGACTGTATGCACAGTGGTCGGGTGATTGAACCGAGCGCAATCCAAAACTATCTTTTTCTGCACTGGTGAGCAAAAGTAATTGTTGTCTGTCGTTACAATCCACTGAAAATAAAGTTACTGAGTTACAGTATAAAGAAGCTTAACTTCTGGTTGGTTCAGCTCGCACTCATTAAAAATGTTCCACTTGCCGACTTTGTTCAAATTTGACAGTGACATTGTCGACCATGTTCACCAGTTGCCTGCTAGTTTGATGACATTACAATGATTCTTCAACTGTGGCACAGTTTGTGTGTCTGCTAGAGAGAAAAAAAAAAAATACTGATTAAAAAAACACATGTCTTATCGAAATAAATTATTAGGTTGTTGTTTTTTGTCAAACTTACCAAAATTGACAGGTCAGTTATTATTTTAGTTTTATTAAACAGACCTTTCATAGTTTTGCATTAATTCTTTTGTCCCTGGATCAGATTTTGGACATTTATCTCCTTCATTTATGATATTAAACCTCTGAGACCAAAGCTGTTCTTCCCATTTTTGGCCAACACTTACTTATTTAACAGTTTGACTCTGTGATACAGAGTCAAGCAGTAAACATAATTTTTACCAGGACAACCTAGGCTATCAGAATATTTGTGCTGCAGTAATGTCACTTGGATTCATAGATAAGATATGGGATCATAAACAAAGGAAAATTTTAAAATTGACATACATCATTACAAACAGACAAAACAATAAAGAAGAACCTTTTTAATACATAAAACTGTTCTCCCAGGTCTTGGGAATCAGAGAGTAAAAAACAACAAAACAAAAAAAAAATACATTTTTAGGTAATATAGCTCAAAAAAAGTACTATGGTTAAATAAGTTTTTCTGGGAATTTAACTTTGAGAAGAATAAACATATATTTTTTAGACTGTGTCAACCAACCACCGTGCACTTCCTCCTTAAACACACATGAATAGTGGGATTCGTCTCCCATTGGTGGACAAGATGACAGCAAACCTCTGAATGGTTGACAGACTAGCCAAACGAAATATGGAAAAAACTAGCAAACCAACTAGCTACATCATTGAAAATGGATGAAATATTGAAGATCGCACCATAAGATCGGCCATGCAATACTGCATTTGTCATATATGACAATCTTGGTCGCCGGGGACCAATACAAATGACGTGCGATTCACATTATAAATCAAACCAATAAATTATTGGTCAATAAGTATATTTTTTAAATTATCATAATTCGTCCAAGAATTCTAACAGATATTATATGAAATTATTGCAGATCAAATAGAGCCCATAAGATGAAATCAGAGGACGGCAGCACCGCAACGCCTTTCCTAAGTCGCACTTAAAATCCACAGCAGAAGAAGATGTCCCGCTACCGACATTTGCTGCTGCCACCATATTTAAATGTCTTTAGATTTACAGACTTACTGTGGATATTTCGGTGCATTTTGTGATCATTTATGGAGATAAAGTGATTAAATTCATAACAAAGAGTGAAACCTACTGCTGGTTTATTTTGAAACCATCTTCTTGTTTCAGGTGAAAACCGTGAGGGAGCGAGAAACGTGTGTGTGTCTGTGTGTTGCGCACACACATTTCTGAGTTGATTAGAATGGAACACTACCACGAAAATTCCCATCTTCATAACAATGTGGGATGATAACTGAACCTCGGTATTAAACGGCCCCGTGGCTCAATTTCTGTGATGCAGTAAGATTGAAACATTCATTCATGCTGCTTCCAGAACAGCCATCTATCTGACGCAGCTGTAAACCACCTTAGCAGCCCGCTGAACCGTGGTTACACCTCACTGGACTCACAACGCAAGTAACATGTCTCTCCCCTGTAAACAGTGTTTGTAAAGGTGCAATGAAAGAGAGTCATCGCGTATAGGTCCTGCAGCCACATGAAGTTAAATCAAATATACAAACATGACTTCATCATTAGAGGTGACATCAAGTCAGTCGATTATTTACTTACTGTATACATTGTATTGATCAATTCAATGAGAAGCAACATAAATTAATGTTCATATCCCTGTCATTTCAACATTATATAGCTGGGGTGTAGTGGCAGACAGAGGTCATGGTTTGGTGCTACAGGGAAAGAAGCTACAAAAAGTCCAGCATGCATAATTTTATTTCTTTTTCTTTTTTTCATTTTTTTTGGACAGCTGTGCAAGTTAACTTTGATATCACCTAGCGTCACCTGAGATAGTCGGTATAGCCTGTAGTGTGTTAAACAGTAAACGGTGAACAAAATATGCACACTTATATTAGTCATATTTTTAAAAAGGAATCGGTCTCAATCAAAAACATCTCTCATGTCATTAAAGTACAACATAAATATATTAATACAAAAATGTGTGCAGTAGTTGGGGTTTAACTTGTTTCACTCGCACTATTTTATTTAAACATTCAAAGCTTCACATGCTCTCACGGAACTCAGTCACCGCTCAAGTATGTTTTTTAACGCGAGAACCACCAATGCAAAAGATGGACATTGTAATGAGGCTTTTAATCTGAAGCAGGGTCCTTTACTACTGCAAATGGGTGAACAGCCATGTAAATGTAAACGCTACTCCTGTCTGCTTTCACATGGAGAGGCTTCTTAGAAACAGCAGGGATAAATTGTTGAACTCCTTTTCTTTTGATCATCTCAGATCATCAGCACATCGAGATGATGCCTCCTAAAATGCATCAGCATCAGTTCAACTTGTTTTGCATTTGCATGACGTGTTTATGTCGTGGTCCACAAGGATCCAGAAGTTTTCCCACACAGCTGATATGAAAGAAGCAGGCGGGACTACTTGCTCCTGTGTCATCTGAACTCAGCACAGTTAGTCTTTTGCTGCCTGTGTTTCGTTTTGGTTTCTTCCTCTTCTTCTGTTGTTTAATGGGGATTGAAAAACCACTTTTAGGCAAATTGCCGCCACCTGGAATAGAGAGTGTGTACTGCCATGTGTGACTGACTTTTCATGCAGATGTATTTGTTCTGTGACCGTTTGTACAGAAACCGCGACGGTTTGATACGAATACGCTTACCGTTACAACCCTCTTGTAGCGTCATGTTCTTAACACTAGTTTCTTTTGCTGTAAATACACATTTACTGTACATTTTAGTTAGATTTTCATTTGTAATAGTGATATATTGTTCACAACATTCCTAATGCAGTTGCCACTTGAAAATGTAGAGGGGGGCATGTAAGAATACAAGGAAATATTAAGTGCTATCAATTTTGGTTCAATTTTCCTTTCCAAAATAGCAAATTAGAGGAACCATGATAGAACTGAGAATGTAGCTGCAAGATCAATAAGCGCATTAGTAAGTGTTAAGTGCTGTAAAGTACTGCTCGTGATTACGGTGGAAGAACGTTTGAGAGACAGAACTGCGATTTGTTTTTTCCCGTGTGAACAATAATGATGTTGGTTATGGGTATGATGGTGAAAAAAAAAAAGAAGACTTATCGTGCATCACTACAAATGACACATGAATGACTGTTTCAATGAATGTGTGTTGTGTTTGAAAGTATTTTAGGCTTTAATGGATTCTTTCATCAGGACGTATCTGTCCTGTGGATTTTGCTGTCTCACGGTACTGATGAATTCTGCCACAATCGCCATTACAGTCAAACCTGCAACACACATACAAAAGCTAAACTGCTGCTTCAGGGGGGAAATTGTAGATCCTTCCCACCTGCTCCCGTAAGACTGTGCACACATGTGCACACACGCACCTACCTGAATTTAAGTGCACTGCAAATTTTTGCATAAAGTACAATTCATTACTCCATCTGTTGTTGTTCTTCTTGTTTATGTTATTATTTTTAAATGCACTTTGTAGATTTTTGGTGCTATTTTTGTAATTTATTTTTATTTATACTGAATGCCGCCTATTTTTCGATGCCTTGCTATCGCTTGCAAATTTACAAAATGGGGCAACTGAAAGATTATCTTATCTAATGCTTTTGCAATTGTTTTCACCTACTTTTTCATTATTCTTTTCCACACAAAAACAATCAAGCCAACATACTCACTCCTTACTGCATATTAGATAACGAGCGCTAACACGAGGGAGGGAGGATGGAGAGCTAGGGATGTGAACAGAGAATGAATAAGGAGCAGAAGTGTGAGGGAAGCTCGGTTGGACTGTCTGAGGAAATGTTCGAATAAAAAAGACCACAAAACATGGAATATGTAAATGCTGGCAGGAGGGAGGGAGGAACAGCACTGCAACAAAAGGCTGCTTCAACATTGAGTACAGTAGCTACATCACAGGGCGAGCGTGTGTGCTAAGAAGTGTGTGGTAGCGTTCACTCGAATCAACTCGGGAGTCCAGTCATAAAGCATATTTCATTTTTAATGTTGTGACAGGTTCATTAATACACTCAGAGGCATTGATCTGTTTTTTAATTGCCTGCCTGCTGACATGAAGGTACAGTACTTATTGCACGTTATGTAACAGGTGGGTTTGGCTTTCATTTTAGCACGCGCACACAGACACAGGCAAACACGCACACACACATACGCGCGCACACTCACGCACGCACGCGCGCGCACGCACGCAAACACACACACAACTCTGCCTTGATGTTGCTGCTGCAGAGGCAAAGCGCTGCGGCAGGAGTCGCCACAGCAACCAGAAGAAAAACAGAGAGCGAGAGAGAAAGAAAGAGACAGGGAGAAAGAGAGAGAGACAGAGAAGGAAGGAAAGGGAGAGGCAGGGGGAGAGAGAGAGAGACAGAGAGAGAGAGAGAAAGAGAGACAGGAAGGGAGCGAGAGAGGGAGAGAGAGAGAGAGAGAGAGAGAGAGAGAGAGAGAGAGAGACTATGGTTTGGAGATTAAACAAACTCCTCTCTGCAATGGATCACTGTCACCTGTCAAGTGCAAGAGCAGGAGAAGATAAAAATGACATCCTCCACTCAGAGATTTGCAGCTGTTTACACGGCGATGCTGCGCGTTACGCCGGGTGTCGATTCAGCTCATTAAAATTTAGTCACTAATTTTGTGCTGCAAAATAGAAACAAACAAATCAGATCTGAACAAACATAGATGTCATGTTCATCACACCTCGTAGCTCTGGTGAGCTCCTGATGACATTTCCGCTGATGTGGGAAATGCTCATTAAACAAAGAGGGTGTTAGCATGCAGCTCAAGTTATTACATGAGCAATTTTCCTCTGTGTGTGTGTGCGTGTGTGTGTGTGTGCGCGTGTCTGCATGTGTGTGCGATGACGTAAGAGAACAGAAGACAATGTGTTTGGTAAGTCTGGAAAAGGCCACTAGCGTGCATATTACCACAGAAATATACTATCTATATACTAGACTGCATGACAGCGCCTAAAGGTGATGCCAAAAGATCTCCATTGCCCCTGGTGGCTGGTTGTGACATTGGCAGTAAACCTGCCACCTGCCTGTTAGCATGTGGGCAAAACCAAAATATCAATGTACTCTTCAAGGATAGTCTTTATTATTTCCAGTATTTCTTATCACACAAATGTTCGTTTAAGTGTTCATTTTTCTATTAGGTTTGGTTTTGGTTAGTTATTTGATGCTATGAAAAGGGGGTGTGGCTTCATGATTGATAGCAGCTGTTAGTGAAATCCCAGCAGTTGAAAAGGCATTTAGTGACATTATAGCCTATTTTAAACCAAATTTCAATATTAAATTGGTATACTAAGCACTCCTAATTGAGTTGGAAGGGACTTTTGAGTTTTGTACAACAGGAGGGAGTGGGATGCATGATCCGGATTACTTCCATTATAAACATTTTATGATGGTTATACAGTCTATGGTATATACAGACTGAATTGGAGAAAAATAAATATACATTCCCCTTTGGTGTTTCACTGATGGAGGTGGAGAGTGCCATCTAAAAATCCCCTGACATCCGGCAACAGCCAAAGTATCTGATTTACATCATTTTCAAACTCATCAGAGCATTCTGTAAACCTTTTCACCTTTACATACAGTGTAATACAGTCAGATTATTATTCCCATTATACTGACTGACTGCACCTTTAACTCTGGACGCTGGTGCTCACATCTTTTCCTCCAAACATGAAGGAGTTGCACTTCGGGATTGGACCGTTAATCACAGCTGGCGGTCACTCGCTAGCCAGGGTCATTGATGAATGCTCTGATAGAGGTGAAGGATATGCTTTGTATATTTAAGTGTGCTGCAGGAAGTCTAAAAATAACCCAGCAGCCTCTGATATCAGCCTATGGCATCTGCTTCTTTTATAATTATATACACAATCATTATTTATCTGTCTATTCCTTTAACCGACATTTAAAGATCCATCTGCTCTGAAAATAAATCCCTCGAGGTGGACATGAAACGCTTCCTCATTTATCAGTTTCAACCAGGAGGCCTTCAAATCCAACTGCTAGCTACATGTGCCGTCTAATGCATAAGAGGTTGGCTGTAGCAATATAAACCAACCATGAATGCGCATATTAAACTGCTCCTATAGCAGCATCTTTCCTAAGTGTCTGCGTAATCGCTATCCATCTGTGGCGCGCTTTAAAAGCTAAAGCTGACTGTGTGTAATTACTTCGGGACATATTTTAGAAGCAGAGCTGCCAGGCTGCTGTATTTTGAAATCAGCAGTGAGCCGCAGTCTGTGGGCAGCAGCAGTTTAGAAGCTCAGCAGACATTGGCTGATGTGGGACGCCTACCTGGGCTGCGTGACAACCTGAACATCATGACCACGGGAGCAGCAGCCTTACTCATCCAAATCAAACATTTCACTCCCAAATGGCGAGTTTGTTTACTAGAATAATACATTTCAAGCTTCATTGGATCTCTACACCTCCTCAGGTGGAGGACTGTACTCTGTTTACTGACTGTTAACATGCTGGTGATGAAGGCTAACACTGTTTAGCATCCCCATCCCTCACTTCTAGCCAAAACTCGACCTGGCGACCAGGTAAAAGATGTTTGCACACACTCATTGGGGAGTTAAACAATGGAACGTAATTATTATATGATCTTTTGACTGCGATTATTCGTTTTAACTACAATCATTATTATGTTTTTATTATCGTGACAATTGTTTAAGAGAAAACGGCTGGGTGACAGACATGACAAATGTCTATCATTGCTTCCATATCACTTTCTGTCGGAATCTCGACGGCACTATTTTCATGAGCGATTTGGTTGCATGTCTTCTGCTATGGTGCATTTGTGGAGAAGTTGCTCCATCATCTGCTAACTTTTGATGAGCATCTGGCCATTAACATCATTTAGATGCAAAGCCAAACACAGCGGCGGTGCTGTGGACACGTCTCTGTTTGAAGCTAAACGAAACAGGAAAGCTAATAATTTTAAGGAAGGGATTTGTAGGGAAGAAGGTAACGATCAAAAAGCTTCATCCAACAAGTCTACAAGAATCTGTTGTGCACAAATACTTTTTTGTTTACAAAAGGATGACAGACATGTAATTCATGTTTATGTGTTTTCATGTTTAATGCCAATATCTGCTCTCTATAAAGTGTGTTTGTATTAAGCTATGATTAGGCTTATGCAGTAATAAGGGCAGAAAGTTAGCAGACCAATTAAAGATTTGTACCTCTTTGTGTGACAATTAATTTTCACATAAAATCAGACTTTTTGAGCAATTTGCTCAGAAAAAAAGAGTAAAAGCAAAAAAAAAAAAATTACATCACAAAATCTGTGCCAAAGATCACCTCTTGCTCTGAAAAATACCTTTTCCATTGAATGCTAAACCTGATTTTAATCACCATGAACACCGGGAGGTTTATCCCAGTGTGTTGCAAACAGCAACATACGATTTAAACTCTTCATAGTAACTGATGCATGGATTGTTTAGAAAGCACAAAACAAAGACAAGGTATCAAGAAAAAGACAAGTAGAAGAACACTGTGTAAAGCACGTATCTTTGCCAAGGAAAACCCACTGTGATGTGAAAGAGGTCCACCGAGGCAGCTCTGGTGTTTAAGTGTCTAATAATAACAGGAATAGAGAGTTCAACCAGTGTGAAGTTCTAAAAGAGGTCATACGGAAAAATGACATTTTCGCCTGTAGATGTGGAGCCAACGCGTTCAGCTTTATTCCTTTTAAGACTGCACACATTTCCTGTACAGTATTTTCCGGATGCATCTTTATAAAGAGACTGACCTTTAAGAATGTGCGCTTATTGCAACCTTGCTAAAACAAAACAAAAAAAACCTAACAATGGCCTCACGCTTTTGCAAAGAGCTGCATACAAGATAATTCACAACTAGATTCAAAATGGAGGGTAACCCTATGTTTGAGACTCCCCCAGCCCCACACACGCCTTCCACCTATATTAACAAGGTCTTGTTTGTCAGATATAGGCTCCTGCAACAGTCTGTAAACTCAAAGTGCAGCTCGAGGGACCAATCATTAAAACACATACCATATTCGTTAACTTTGATATCATCTTGCCCTTCTAACGTTTAATCAAACATGAAATACAGCCCTGAATCCAATCTTTATGTATATCTATATATAATCTGTGTTTGAGTAGCATGCCGTCTCATAAGTATATATTTTCAATTAATTGCATCTGCTATACAATATATTTAGATAGATTGTCTCCTGCTGACTTCAGTTTTGATTGTGAGGAATAGCAGGATAATTTGTGGCATTTTCTTTCTCCCGTGAATGTGGCTGATAAGCGGAAAATAACACTGCAGCTCTCGTATTTGTGTGACATAGCAACTTCCCAAAATAGAACAGACCAATAGCGTGGGGAAGCACTCGTGTGGTGGCTGGGTGCCATTACACTTTAATGGCCCCATACTGAGATGGCAGTCTTGCCTTGGGCTTCCTGCTGTGCAGTAATATAATCCTTTAGTTCTGTTTAGAGCTGCGAAAAGTCAATTATAACCATTTTCTAACTTCTGTTAAAAAATATCTTATACTGCCGATGCAAAACTCTACATGCGAGTTAAAACAGATCTGTGACAGTGTAGATGTATATTTTCTGAATTTGTTTGAGCTAGTGAGATTGTCTGAGGGTAAAAGTTGCTCCTAGATGGTATGAGCTTGAAATGTTTGTACTCCAGTTGCACATTTTATGGAAGACCTGAGACACGAGTGAAGAAAAGCTAGAATTATCACCCCCAAGCTGTGTTCGTATACCATCCAGTCAAGTTGCAGTGAACATACTTGTCTATAAATAATGTATGTGGGCAAGAGTTTGAATGAATTGTTTTAAATGTATTAACTGTACAAAAAATAACTTCAGTTAATCGTTTCATCTGATTAGACATTTGTCTAAAATGATGTCAATATCAGTGCATGACCTATTTCCAAATACATGCTTTGTGATGTCTCAATGACCTTGACTTTGGACCACCAAACACTAAAGAAGATATTCCAAGGTTTCCATTAATATTCATTAGAGTGGGACAAATCTAAGTAAAGTTGACCTTTGACCTTTTTTGATGCAAAATATCATTCATCATGTCATATCATTTTATCCTTTTAGAAAAGTGTGTGGAAGGTTGTCATAATCAGCTTTTGACATTAAGATTTGTGGCCCAAATCATATTTTAATAGGGCCATGTGACCTTGACCTCTGACCTTTTGATCGGTTAATCTTTGATCTTAAGTTGGCATTTTTGCCACATTTGAATACTCTGCCTTCAGGCGTTTTTGAGATATTCCATTCACAATATTAGGACAAACATATGGACGTGGGTAAAATGCCAAAATGTTTGTTAATTTTTGCACATAAATACACTACAGGTGCTATTCACACTTGCTGGTCAGAACTTACATATTTGAACAGTCAGTTAAATATCAGTATTTTAAGTGACAGGATTTCACATACAATCTGTTTGTGTGGGAGTTTTTTTTCACGGAATGGCCGAAATGAAGCTGTGTGTGGTGGTCCTGGGTTTGTGGGTTTTGTGGTTTTCTCCCTGCTTTTCCCTTTTCCTGTGTGGCAGAGGAGTAACCTGACTGCTCCCGAGTCTGACAGTGAGGCTCACCTGGACCCCACCACCACCACCACCACCACCACAACCACCAC
>CAAKHG010016116.1:0-20807 GCA_901007715.1 Dactylopterus volitans | reverse complement strand
GGGGGTCATGATGCATTTGGGATAGGAAGAAGATAATCTCCAGGTGCACATGCATCAATTCTTAAAGGTGTAATTTTACTGTAGTGTGTCACGATGAAAATGCGTTGCGATCTGTTTTCAAACAAAGGTTTTTTTGAAGCTGATTTCCAGTTCCTTCTTGGAAACAATGCGATGGAAGGTGGTGTCAGACAGATTCCGAGTATACAGGGAACTCAGCAGAAAGATGCCAAGATGGTCGGGTTCCCTAACAGAACACGTAACTGAAGCGATTTACAGTAGCTCAAGTAGAGGAGAGGTCATACACACACACACTCACACACTTACACGAGCGCCTAGACAATGCATTCCGCTGTGTGTCACAGCCTCCTCTCGGGTGCTGTTTCAGTGAAAGGTGCCAGCTTGCTCAACCAAGCTCCTAACAAGAGCCAAATAGTCGAGAGACTGAGGAGGAAGAAAAGAAAGGTGAGCTAAGGTGGGTGAGAAAGTGGGTTAGGAAGGGAGATTGGAGGAGCAGAGGGCTGTCAACCCCTTGGGACTTGTGCAGAGCTGAGTGTCTATGACGAGCACTCAGCTAGTCAGCCGCTGCATCACACGGACCAGAAGACACTGGCCCTGTCTGTTCTCTTGCCCTTATTTTCGTGCATGTAATAATACATCCGCAAACAAGCAAAGGCTCCAAATTGGGCCCCACCTTGTCAGACGGCCTCCTAACTCTCCTCTCTCGGAGCAAGACTTGATAGCTCTTACCCACAGAACCATGGCGAGCCTATTTGAGAAATGTAGCAAACTGTGTCCAGTCGAGTGCCAGTCACAGTCACACAGAGGTGGACACGCCGCCTAATGATGTCTGAAATACCGGCACAACTGCTATGATATGCTGTGATAATTGCCACCCTCCTGTCCGCAGTACAAATAAATGTGGAATCGGTGGGCAAACACATTAATATGGAAATGTCTACATTAATTTGGAGCATGGTCTAAATTATTCAGTAATTAAGCCACTGCAAATTTACACAAACTTTCCCCTGGAAGATGGAGAGGGGGGAGCATAGCGTGGGGATGGAAAAAGGCAGGCTGAGGCATTTGAAATATGCGGTCATGTGCTCTTTATATTCCACCAAATAGCAAAATGGCCTCATGCATGGAAGCTAAAATGGTCCGCCAAGCACACGCAGTCATGCAAACACAGCCCTAAATAAGAGTGTGTGTGGATCCTCAGTCATCCAGGTCTACTGAAGACTCCTGTTGGTTGTTGAAGACGTTTCACTTCTCAACCAACAGGCTTCTTCAGTTCAAACTGCTTGGTGGGAGTCCTCGATGTTCAACCCCTCATGGGATTGTTGATACCCGCAGAGTCGTTAAGGTCACCTGAGAGTGAGTGACCCACCCAGGCAATCGCGGCAGTCGATAGAGTCACGTGACTCTATCGAATGGGCTTTTTTTGACTGCATTGTACATGGTTGTACAGGATGTGGTGTCTTAGGCTGCCTCTTCTCTTTAGAGGTGGCCATTCTAATGGCTTCTTTCATTTCTCTTTCAAGCCGTGTGTAATTTATCTATCAGCAGTCTGTCTTCTCTGTCCATTACTGTCCTCAGAAGTGAGTCCCTTCCTCACTAAATGCAAGTGTACTGCTGAGTCTTGACCTGAGGAGGTGGCTTTCCTATGTGGTGCCGTGCGTCTGCCGAATGGTTGTTTTAACCAACATGTAGGTCAGTGACTCCTCACTGCGTTGGACTGCATATGTGACACTGCTGAGTTTGTCTCTTCGGTGTTCCATCCTAAATAAGAGCTCATTTGCAAAAAAAAAACATCATCGTCAGCACCGGCAACACACAAGTAAATGTTTCTGAAGGACGCAAGTACACTACTTTTTAAACACAGAAAATAGCAATACCTTCTCGGATGCATTCACATTTACAAAAGACTGGCGAAAAGTGATTTGCAAAAGAAAATCTGATAAAAAAAGGATTAATTCAACTTTATGTCAAGTGTGTCAGTCATGTCTTGCATTTCTCAGCTCGTGTCTGGATGCCGCAGCTGTAGAATTTTGCTTTATGCATCCAACTAATGTGGGTCTGTTCGGTGACTCATTAAATCTGTTACATTAGTTTCTATGCACCAGTAGATTTTCTTGCCAGAAAAGAACACCCCCACAACCACCACCACCAACCGCCATCGTTGTCCCTCAACCTCATTTTATCTCGGATATAGTGTGGGTGGTTTATGTGCTCTGTTTTGCCCTCTAATGTGCTTAAGAGTTATTATTGCTTGACATCAGTTTAAAATCAAAAACAAGTCTGGGATTCTGTCTTTGTGCATGCAGTTGAGCGCGCTCGTGTGTGTGTGTGTGTGTGTGTGTGTGTGTGTGTGTGTGTGTTGGAAGGGAGACAAGGCTGGTTTGACATGGGTGGAGACCGTGGCTTTGACCCACATGCTCACACACACACAAACACTCACACACACACACACCACAAACATATGCCGTAAGAATCACCATACAACCATGAAATCTTAGGATTAGGCTCATTGTAGAGGAGTGGAACGAAAGTTCAAATGTAATATGTCAAGATTTAAAGGGGAACTGAAAATACAGGGGACACAAGTAATGTGCAACAAAGCAGATGTCTGTATGTGTTTTTGACATAAGGATGACAAGATTAGAAACACGACACATAAAATTAAGAATCAAACTCTTGACAGGGCTCCTTTTAGTTTGATATGTTAGAGGTTTAAGGGCCAGGTTAGCAGATACAAAGTTAATTGATTAATCCTCTCTGGAATAAGTATAAAGCTACAGGCTCGTGTTTACTTTTGAAATAGATTTCCTTCTGATGTCGTATACTTCTGTCCTGGTTGATTCCGTTCATGTCTTGTAGCTTTTGAGTGGACATCAGTTTGGATTGAGACAGATCTCAGGTAGGGTCTAATAGTGAGTGGCATCACCACACGGACATACTGTAGACCTGACACTGAGTTGATCTGACAATAGAATGGATCAGTGTAGCGGCTAGTAAGTCAGTAGGTAGAGCATAATCCCTTCTGTCAAGTCTCTGTCTCGTCAATATTCAAATCCAGCCAGCTGTCCAATGGCTGTCAGTTACAATCTGCCTCTGGCTCACGGCCTCACACAGGCACATATCTAAATTGAATTGGATGTTTGCTTCTCGATGGAAATTGAGTGGAAGAGGTGATCCCTTACCCTGCTTTGTGAACTTGTCATTTAGCACAGCCGAACTGGATCCTAATGCACAATATCCATTTCCAAACAATGATGTAGAAAAAGGCTCATTTCTGTGGTTCTCGTCTTTTAAGTTTGCAATGTAAGTGAAGTCCGATTCCTGAGAGGGAACTGGCGCGTTCAAGATGATTTTTTTTTTTCATTTTTGATTATCATGACTCTCTGATAAACAGCACATTTACCTCAGTGGGAAAACAATTGACTGGTCAACGATGCCTCTACACGTCCCCCGTGCCCTCGCCGGTAATGATTTATTTCCCTGCACTCTTCCTTGCAGACACCTGCGTGCAGAACTATATACTATATAGACGCCACTTTGGTGCCGTCTGTGGCACTGCGACGCCAAAGGTCAAGTGCGAGAGCGTGAAATGAGATCGTACGGACTTATCACGGTTGCGCTAAATCTGAAGTGGATCCCGACAGACAGACACGCAGTGCGCATGTATCCTTCCGCCGACTACATTCACCCACTACGTTTACCAACTTAAACTCTGAACTTTAACATCAGCAAGAATTAACTGCCTCAGCTTTTGTAAACGTATTCTGGTCTGATCTCATGAAGTTGAAAAGGTTAATTCGTTAATGGAGACGGTCGAGACATCTCACTTGCTGCTGTCCAGAGGCTGATTTTCTTTTCTTTTTTTCCTTTTTTTTTCTTCATCAAGTTCTCATCTTTGTATATGTGAGACACGGGGTGAAACTGTGCATGTGCCATGGGATGCTCTTGTCAGTTTCAGCTGCACTCTGGGACATGAGAGACTGAGATAGGTTGATGTGCACACAGATCTTGTCAAATTCATCTTTTCACACTAATCTAGGTTTCTAACCCCGAATGAAATGCAGAAGACGTGACAACCGGCAAAAAAAGCAACCCAAACTCCAAAGGTCTAAAAAACCGAACGGGGTTCTCACAAGGGTTGAAACGCAAGAAGACATTTAATCATATTCTTTCTCTTTCACTTTTCCCTCTTCCTACTTCCCTGACACATGCCGCCCTGGCATGCATGGAAAGGCCTGACCTTTGGAAAGTTTAGCACTTTAAATATTTAGGCTTGGGTTATGATGGATCCTCCAGGCCCTGTGGCAATGTGTGAAGCCTCTGATTAGGGCCGCTGTCAGAGTCATTTAGCCGAGTGTCTGGCTGTCGGTGGCGCTCTCTGTTTGACAGGCGAGCCTTTTAAACAAACAGCGGTCCCAGTGGCGGAGCAGGCAGGGCAAGCGGCTCAGCACAAACACCCGACGCTCTGAGAGAAACCACTCAGCCCGCTGACAGCTGCAGAGGAAACCGCTGGCCACTGTCTCTCACTCGCTCATGATCTCTCAAGCACTCTGTCTCCGTGCTCACTCATTTTTCTCTCTTTCCGTCTGCGCTCGTTTTTTTGTTTCTGTCGCCGTTTCTTTCTTGCGTTGTCTCTTTTATCTTCCTATATCAGTTTTGCGTCCCCCACCCCCACCCCGTCCTGCGGCCAAACATCAAGAGTTTCGTCTGATTTTTAAGCAAGATTTAGTGCATAAGTTGATAGTCGGATGATCTCCGAGTGAGGCTTATGCTCTTAATTTATTGAACATCACTACTCATTATCAGCTGAAAATCAGAATGGATGTCTTGCGCCCGCATCCTCTCATGATTAGGACAGCTTACATTGATGTTCACGTTGAAATACATCTGAGCCAGCCTTTTCATCTGACTCACAGACAATCTACCATGGCATCAATCCTGTAAATATATGAGTCTTAATATGTGTGTCCTATTCTGTATTCAGAAGAAGAGCCAAGTCAGCAGCTCCAGTATTAATGCATGAAAAATGAGCAGAGCCCATAAGAATTAAAGGGTAAGACTCCCCTTATTAAGATGTAAATTCTGGGGGAAAAAACTTGCCGAAATGAGGATACAGTGAAGTTATTGTCAACTTTAGCCTACTTATGCATTTCTAAGAGGCATTGTTGTGTTGTAGTTGTTGAAATTAGATGCACAGCAAAGCACCTGGTGTATCTTTTTTTTTTTGGGAGGGGGAGTTAGGGAGGGCTCATTTTCAGCACAAGATCAACCAATCTCCACAAATAATGCACCCTATACTTAACGGAACAATTTACACTTTTGGCAGCATTATCTAGTGACAGTGTACATGGCGACATGGTAATTCAATCTCCATCTGTGTGCGCTGTTTCTTTTTCCTCTCTCTCCCCTTCCTCTACCTCTCTCTCATTTCAAATTTGCACTTAACACCTTCCTGGGGAAAGGCTTCTCATTCATCAACGGTGTTTGTCCCGGTGACAAGCAGGGCGCCTCCTGCATATCAATATCAGCTAAGACAATGCTGAGCCTGTAACCTTCAGCTAAATGTCATTCTGCTTAATCCTATTTGAAAATTAAACATTGAAAAACCTTTAGCGTACCTTCCTGTCTTCCTTCCTCTCTCGCTCGCTCTGTTATTGGCCCCCATACATCCAGTTTCCTTCTCCTCCCTCGCCGCCTTTCTGTTCGTGCTCCCTGCATGGCATTTGTATTGTTTTGTTTGCGCGAGTCATATTCGTATCCTGTAATGGTTACTTAATACAACTGATTTTAATTTTATGCCATTGAAAGGATATTATAGCGGCAATTTGTCTGCCCCGAGTAGTCGTCCGCATTTTTCCTGAAGATGTTCTTTGCTTGAGACTGATAGGCAGAGTTAACTACTCCTCTCTGTTCTTTCTTGTGTGAGCGACAGTCCATTTGCTGTGTGATGGATGGAGGGCGAGATGCCAGACTGCAACAGGAAGTAGGCAGAAAACACAGGAAAATAAAGAGCCACTACTTTTATGTGGACGGAGAATGCAGCCGCACGAGAGGAAACCTCTGTGTCAGCGCTGCATATTTACATAAACAGATCCTCCCCTTACAGGTGGTAATTACAACAGTGACAGTAGCAGGGAAGCAGAAAGAGAGGATGTCTGATTTGGCCAAATTCACATTATAACAGAGGCTGAAACTCCATTAAAGTGCTTTGCATCGAGAGGCCTGCTTCTTTTGTATGCATGAAATATGTGCATGATATAGTCATCACATACGCACGCACACGGCGGGACTATATGGTGCAAGTTTGAAGATACAGACGAGGAATCAGGCGGGAGGAAAGGGTGGGATAAAAGGAGACGCAGAGATTGCAATGAAAATGCAATCATTTGCAGTCGGAGAGATATAATTCTCCTTTGGAGGGAGTGTGATGCACCAGCTCAAAGACAGCCTACAGCCATGTCTCCATATGGATTTGATTGACCACAGTCACTCGTCAAGCGATTCCATTGAAATATTGAGAGTGAATTATGAGCAACCGTGCTTGATGTCTTCATGTTGAAGCCCTCCACCAACTCTTGTGGGCTCGAAGAATTAGAAAATTTGCCGGAGAGACACGCTGGAGAAGATAAGAGGAGCAATTTCTTTCATGCTAAATATTAGTCACCCAAACAGGGGTGTTATGAAGCTCTAAAGTTGTTACACCGTGGATTCACCACTTCAAGCGTTATATTAACAGAGAGGGGAGGACAAATAGGCACAAGCGGGCATTCTTTTTTTTTTTCCCCTCCCGCTTTTTCTGTTTTAATGTTATTGAACCACCAACCGAGTCTTCATTCTGGGCACCTGTAAGTCCGTTTGTGTTCACCTGAGAGCGAAGCTGCAGGTCTGATTGTGTAACTCAGAAGCACAGATTGCTGTGAAAGTGACCCAAAGAGCATGAAAGAGGAAGGAGACTCCCGTATGAGAACTTTGAGAGTGGAGTGCTGCAGTCTGCTGTGTGTGTGTGCGTGTGTGCGTGTGTGTGTGTGTGTGAGAGAGAGAGAAAATGTATTAAGACTTCTACACTCTGTGTTAAACTCAGCTTCTGTGTTACATACAGGTGGAGGGGAGACAAAGAGACATGCAGTATACGTGTTATTAAAACAGTGGATGTTCTGTCTGAAAGCCTTCACACACCCATGCAGCTCTCTACGTTCTCCAGGTGGGAGATGCAGGATGGCGCCGAGCTGGAGGATGAAGAGAGAGCGATGGCAGAAGAGCTCCGGAGATCCTATTTTGTTTGCCACGGCAGCTCTGGACCTCCTGAAGCCGAGGAGACCCCGGCAGAGCAGACTCAGGGGGGCACCGCAGCCATCCGATAAAAGTGATGCCCAATAACAGTCCAAGCAGTTGGGATTTTTATCATGTTGTAAATGTTTGCTTGTAAAACGCATCTGCAGCTCTCAAGGTATTAGGAGGTGTGTGTGTGTGTATGTGATTGTGGGTATGAACGTGTGTGTGTGTGTGTGTGTGTGTGTCTGTGTGAGTGTGTGCACGTGTATGTGTGTGTGTATGCATATTTGTACCGTATGCTGTGAGTTTAAGGATGTGCAAAAGAAAGGACAAGAAACTGGAGAACAACAACCGGAGAGAGGGAGTGTGTGCTTCCCTTCGCTACACACACACCCTTCACACAAACCCTCCGTGCTCCCGGATGCCGCATCAGATGCATTTCATCTTTTTTGGAGCACATCTCCCGAAATCAGTTCTGGGAAAATGGAGAGCCTGGATTCCTTTGCCTGGGACAAGATGGGACTGTCTGATCGTCGTAGGTAGCTGTTTTGAGGCAGCCTGTGTGAAAAAAAAAAAACAAAAAAAAAACATTGGCGTCAGCATACTTTTGGTGGTTCCTGAAAGCAAACATCAAATTACAGTTGAGGAGGCAAGATGATGTATGTTTTGATTACAGCACCTTCCTCAATCTGTCTGTCTGTGTAATAGCAGTAAGTATTTTTGTGCAAACAGAGGGAAACATTTATTTTATGCGTAACACAATTGCTCACTGTATTGTTTCCCAAGTTTCTCCATATTCTGTAATTTATGAGATGGAGATGGAACGCTTTGGAATTAAACACGAGAATGAAGACGATGCACTCGTTTCAGCTCACCTCGCCACATCGAAATTTTGTGACAATACAAGAAGATTTATGGCTATGAAGTTAGCGTCGCGTATTTGACCTTATACATCATGTTTTTGCACATTATATCTGATGTTAAAATACAGATTAAAGAACTCAAATGATGTTCTTTTCATCAACCAGAGTATAATTTACATTTGGAAAGGCTACTGCACGCCCGGTCCAATTCCTTTGAAAGATGAGGAAAAACATTTCCCGCTCCAGAGAGGGATGCTTCCTTTCCTTAACTGGGTTTTTAATGCAAATGCAGCAAGATGACGATTGCCAAACCACTTAGAGAACGCAAAAGACAACAAAATGTTCAGCAAGTGAATTCTGTCTGCCTCTGGAAAGAAAAAAAAAGAAAAAAGCTAAACGGCAACAAAACACCATTAGTCTTTTTAAATGTTGCGTATTTAACATAGCAAAACGGGTTTATATCTGTGATGCAGGGGGGAAGAAAGTATTTGGCTTGCCAAACTGTTCGTGTAAGATAACTGTTTTCTGTTTGATCCTTCTTCTTTTTTTTTTTTCTCCTTCCCTCTCTATCCTGCGGTAAGCAGCAGTGAGGTTATCCATTCGTGTTTCCATCGTAGACAGGTGATAGGTCTGGAAGGCTGCTTTCGGAATGGCTGGCGGTTTGATTCACAGCAAATCATTACAAAGAATGATTCATCACAAACAATAAATTGAATATTCTATTATACAGCGGGGATTATTAGGCCTACATAAACATGTTAGACTTTATGACATATTCATACAAGATAAACAGCCACAGAATTTTGCCGCCAGCTTCCATTTAATCGCTTTGGTATATTAGTGTATTTTCCACAGTGGGGCTCTTACAGCGGGTTTCACTCGTATGTCTGTTCAGGACTGCAGGAGTCCTCAAGTGTTAGCGTTTACTGTAGTATTCCAGCAAGACGGTGCAATAGCCAAACACAACGTCCGACGTTGTTCTTCCCATAACGTCACACTTCCAGTAAGTGCCCATCCCTAACACTAGATTTATGATGCAACATCACATATATGCCTGGTGTCTTTCAACCAAAGCGCCATTTAAATCAGTGTCAAGTCCCACTTGCTGAACTTTTGGTTTAACATTATATTCGAGTAACAGTATAAATGCAAAGAGCGGAGGTGCATGCAAGCAGAGGCGCAGTCTTGAATGCTGCAAAAACAGTTTTCATAGTGCCGCTTAATTGCGGTCATCATCACTTCTTTTAAATACTCAACTCCAGTTTGTTCCACATCCTTTGGAGACATTTAAGTTGCCCTCCACACAATGTATTCAATTGTACCAAAATGCTCTAATGTGTGTTTGACATGATTATACAGGAAAAATATTAAATCCTATAAAATCCTTAAAATAGCACCATCTTCTACCTCAAAACGGTTCCAGAACATATGAATAAGCAAATATTCATCATTTCACAAGTTTAAGTGCAGATATCCTCAATATCAATGTCAGTGTTTGCGCACTGGAAGCTTCAGATTTGCGGTTTTTGAACTCTGTGTATACATTGGTCAAACCAGCCAAGCTTCAATATTGACATGTGGGAGCAAGAACAAAACCACATTTTTGACTGGAGGGAGACAAAGTTTGGTTTGTTTGTTTTTTAAAACTTTGCTTTGCTTCAGGGTTTTGGCAGTATGACTTTTAACTACCACTGAATTTGCAGTTATTGGCTGATTTACTTAACTTTGTCAAACGTAGTCTGATGTAAGTCCAAGTAAAGTGACTCAAAATATGCAGAATGAGAAACATCTTTATTTGTGGAGTGTTTAGAAGTCCAGTTGGTAAACCTCTGCTTAAGGCAGTAAGGTACCTCAATTCTCAGGGTCATTCAGAAAACCGACATTGAGCTAAAACGCATACAGATTCTGTAGATCCTTAAGCAAGTGTTGCAGGTACATAGTGCAGCTGAACAATAAATCAGACTTTAATTTTTAAACTTATCACCAATTATTGTGACCATATATCAAGCTGTACAGCATTATGATGCAAAACAAAAAAAATCTTGTAAAATATGATGCCTTGTAATAGTCTCATCTGTTGTGCTCAACAACACCAAACATCGGCACCGCCTTAATCATCTGAAGCATAAAAATATTTTTGATGCATTCGTGTGTCAGTGAACATAATTTTTTTTTTTTTAAATGACAAGCATTCATATGTCCAGCAGTGGCTATCTGCTGCATCGCAGGTACTTTAAGTGCAGTTTGCTGATTTTGGGTTTATTGAAGTAAGATGTAGATTGCCTGATTTTGCAAATTAAAATAACAGCATTTTTGTGGCATTCAAATATTTACATAATTTTACATTGAACTGAATTTTACATTGATTTCTTTATTTTCTTTTTTTGTCACCTATTCAGCGACCGAAAACCATTACAAGTTTACATGACACATGAATTATACAGAAAGGGGTGAAGGGGTGAACACTCCCCCGCGCGCACGCGCGCACGCACGCAAGCACACACACACACACACACACACACAGAAGGCGGGCAGAGAGAAAACGTCCGGATGAAGTGCAGCCGCCACCGTGCTACTGTCTCTTTAAGAAATCCTTCCAGTCCGTTGCCCCGGTAACCCGGAAGCTTCACGCTCTCCACGCTCTGTGCTGCTCCGAGTCCTTCCTGTTTGAGAAATTTCAAGGAAGCAGCAGCGGGCGGACGCTGGCATCTCCCGATGGTGCGTGTGAGTCGAGCCGGGTCGCGAGAATCCGCGCCGCCGCTCACCTCGGAACCTCCGTTCGGCTCAGAAAAAGAGACCGTGAACAACCAAAGCACCGCTGCCCCGCTGCGCATGCTCGCTAGCTCGCTCGCTGGGGGGGCTCCTCCACGCGCGCGGCGGTTGGTTGCACACTCACTCACGTACACACGCACACACACACGCGCACACAAGCACACACTCAGCACTTGTTTGGAGGAGCATTAAACAGATGTCGCCGGAGCATGTGTCGCGTGTGTTTTAGGCGATTTGAAGAAAGAAGGAATAACTTGCTAAGTTGTTAACACACGTGGGCAAAGTTGAGCGAGCGCACGGCTGCCCCGCTACCCGTCTCCTGACAGCCCCCTCCGGGTGTGTTGTTACACGCATACATACATGACCGTTGCGGCGGTGTTTTGACCGTATTACTGGTGGGTTAACGGCTGGAACAAACTTTTAAGACTCTGGCCGGACTGTGTGTGTGTGTGTGTGTGTGTGTGTGTGTGTGTCAGCAGCTGCTGCACTTCTCCTAGCTTTTCAATCCCGCTCCTCCCCGCGTGTGACAGGAGCCACCTCAGTGACCTCTGGGATCAGGGCCCCCCCCCCCTCATGCCATCTCCTGGTCTTGCTGCTGCCGTCCCAGCTCTGTGCACACTGGTGATCACCATGGCCCAGGTGGCTGGCCAAGAGGACAGAGAGAAGACCACCGCGCTCAAAGGTAAATATGGAGAAGGCGAGAGCGCGTCAGTGCTCCTCAAACACACACTCAAACAGAAACTAACCCCTTAACAATAGCTTCACATGTGCAGTGAGGTTTGTCTGCTGGCCCTGACCTGCACATGGACCAGCACATGGCCTCCCGCTCAGATCTGGCCCACCAGTCCACGAGTGGCACGTTAGCCATTTGTACCCCTTTCTCGCCTTCACGGATGTTTGAACGTTGCGTAAAATACAGTCGGCGTTGATGGAGCCCTCGTTGCTCAGGCGCTGCCAAAACGTCTGATTTGTCAGTAGTTTGGAACGGCGGGAGATGAGCGGCGCCTCCTCCTCAGTCAAGTAGAGTCAGTTTCATTTCTATGGCTCAGAATCACAAATCACATCGCCTCATTGAGCTTTACAATCTGTACAGCGAGCGGCGTCCTCTGTCCTTAGGTCCTCGATTTGAGTGATTAAACATTATTAAAAAAAGAAAAACACCTATAATAGCGAAAAAAAAGGGAGAAGAAACCTCATGAAGATCCAGTAGATGTCTGCATGTACAGAAACCACATCAGGAATTTACAGAAAACAATGACAAAGTTGCCGTGTGTGGCGACGCCAGCATTGCTGCGCCGACGCCGAGTCAAAGGTTATTTCTAAGTCTCGACAAGTCGTTCAGGTCATAAAGGGGCAAATTGTTAAACTGTGGCTCAGTTCCTGGATGCGGCCCGCGCACTTAAAAATGAGCTCCGCGCTCCTGATGTGCAGCCGCCTGATCGTCCCTCTGCGCAAAACTTCCTAAGGCGGCAAATATTCAAGTGACAGAAATGAACGCGCAGTTTTGTGTCGCTCGTAAGGTTAAAGTGGTCGATGTCGTCGTTAGAAGCTCAGGATAGCGAACTCTGCATTATTGTAAGTAATAGTTTTTAAGTCACTTCTCAAAACTTACTTTGACAAACTTTAATTACTTATGTAATGTTTATACTCTTATTTCATCTCGTTATTTTATACCATGTTTTATTGGGTTAAGTGTTGTATGTTAGATGTTTCACCCTAACTGTGCGTAACACATTCTCATTGTATGTTGTTCTGTAAAGCACTTTGTAACTGTTAATAAAGTTGCTATTATTATTAAAAGCAAAATGAGAATTTCAGTGACATTGTGCTCAAACCACAGCAGAATAATATCATCTCGTCCTGAAAGAAAGGAAGACGCCGCCCCTCTCAGTTCGGTTCGGTAATGGATGCTTTTAACCTTCATCGGCATATTGACTCCAAATGTTTTTGAGATATTAATCCGGTGGTTCTAAAAGCCTCACACGCCAGCTCAGATTTAGACCGTCTGCGTGCCCGCAAGCAGATGTCACCGGGCAGAGAATATTCCACTTGATCAATTTTTGTTCAACGCCTTTGTACTTCAGTAACAAAATTTACAGAAAAATGTTACCAGACATGTTGGTTTGGCTATTATTTGATGAGAATATGCTCCTGTGCCAGATGACAGTGATGGAGGGCTTTTACTTTAATCTGCAAGGGAGGACTTTGGCATAGCAGTTGCCTCATGACTTAACAAAATGGGGAGCCATTATCAAAGTAAAAACCAAAGTGGCTTTGCCATTTATTCCAAAGATCCTGTTTTGTGATTGAGAATATGACAAGAAAATTTGACTTCAGCATTCTTCAAAAGAGAGGAAAAAAAAGGAGGCATATGTGGATACAGTCACTGATTCTTCTCCGTTCTCTTTCTCCTCAGATTTGCTGTCAAGAATAGACTTAGATGAACTTATGAAGAAAGATGAACCCCCTTTCACTTTCCCCAAAACTCTGGAGGAGTTTGAATACGCCTTCAATGAATGTAAGTGCACGTTTAAGTCTTCAAACTCTTAAACCACGAGTGAGTTCCGCGGTTTGGCAAATAGTAGCTTAAGGCTTCTGCTTTTGACGAAAACCCACCAAATCCCATGAATTCTAATAAATTAGAACAACACTCATGACTTCCATGCTAAGGTGAAAAGTAAAGTAAACTTTTGGGACTGGATCCGGGCGTGATAGCAGTGTGATTTCTAGGTATGAACTGCAGTCGCTCCCGTGTGCTGGCGGTGGTTTCGCAAACTCTCTTTGGCTTGTGACCCCGTGAAATGAGGCATCGTCTACTTTGCACAGCTTGAACATTTCCACTGGAGAGTGAACTTCCCCTCCGAAAACCCCTCCTCATGTTTTATTTGAGCAACGGCCAGATCTGCTAAGTAGGAGAGTGATTGCATATTTCAAACAATCAAGACTATAAGAAAGACAGGGGACGGCACGGCCGTCATTTTGGGTTTGTTTTTTTATTTACATCAATCACTCTGTGACCTCTTGGATGACTCATGTGACTCGCTCCCAGAGCCGTGGTTATGGGGTTTGCAGAATTCTGCTGTGTGCGTGTGTGTGTGTGTGTGCGTGTGTGTGTGTGTGTGTGTGTGTGTGTGTGTGTGTGTGTGTGTGTATTAGCAGAGACAGGCAGAAGCAGAGCTGGACGCAGAGTGGTGTGTGTGTGTGTGTGTGTGTGTGTGTGTGTGTGTGTGTGTGTGTGTGTGTGTGTTTTTGTGTGTGTGTTTTTGTGTGTGTGTTTTTGTGTGTGTGTTTTTGTGTGTGTGTGCGTGTGTCCAGATGATATAAAAGTCTCTTTAGAATTCTCCTAGCTGGCTTTGATCAAACCAGGTGGGAAGAGGGAAGGGATGTTGGCGGCGACGGTGGTGCTGGCTCTCCCCCTGTAGTGTGTGTATATGTGTGTCTCTCTCTCTCACTTTTTACCTCTCTCTCTTTCTCTCTCTCTCTCTCTCTCTCTCTCTCTCGCTGTCTTTACCTCCCTCCCTCTCTCTTTCTCAGCCACTCTGTTCTCTGTCAGTATCTCTGCTGGCTGTCTGGCTCTCTGAGAGGGGGGACATGTTGTGTACTCTACGGCCCGTCAGAAACCTACTCAGCCTTGCCCTCTTGCCTGACGGAGCATTTGCATAACCTCGCTGCGCCTAAGAACAGCGACACCGAGACCCGCCATCGCGCAGCCCGTCCCCTCCCACCCGTCCCTGCTACCCCGCCCTCAAGTCCCAGCTCAGTGTCCCATGCAGGGAGGAACACACTGAGAGTCCCTGTCTGTTCATCTTCACCTTCTAGTTTCTTCCCTCTCTCTCTATCTTACTGTCTGTCTCTCTCTCCCCCCCCTTCGGTATCTCTCTATTCCACCCACCCACCACGACACACACACACACACACACACACACACACACACACACACACACACACACACACACACACACACACAGATATACGCACTCATATCCAGCTCTGCATGTCTTGTCAGTTTCCGCTCAGGCCTGCTTTTGAAGGATAGCATTTCTATTAAAGCCACAGTGGCCCCGAGGCGCCGTCTCTGGTTTGTCGGCTCTCAGCCGTCGTGGCTCGCAGGCATTTCTATAGCTGCAGCCGGGTTACCTTCGCCTGAGACAGGTGGAACAAAAATGTTAATTTGACCATGTAATGATGTGAATACAGACAAGGCTGTGTACAATAGTTTGCAGGTGTCTTAATCACTGAAGATGATGGCTTCATCTCGCTAGCCCCCCGGTTTTCCATTACTGGAAATCCAAGGTTATGTACACCTAATTAAGCGGCCAAATTGAGAACAGAATGCTAATTATGACAGAAAAAGAGGAGAAAAGTTGAGAAAACGTTATTCCTCTGAGAGGATGTGTTGGGGAGGAGTGGGGGGCGCTGGAGCTGATCATACCCCCTTCAACCACCTACCCACCCACTCACACACAGACACACACACGCACGCACGCACACACACACACCTTTGCTACTGTAGGATTTCATTATAGCTCCCCTCTTCCTTCTCTTAGGCGGTAGTGTTTAGATCCTCTCCCCTCCATGAATGCATAATTGATTTTCTTCAAGGTACTTTTGTGCACACTGCTTTATCCCAACTTCTCACCCTTCTCCTGCTCTACCTCACAGGCACAAGTCTGCTTTTTAATGCAACATGATGACAAACCCAGATTAGGGTTATGTGTTGTTTAACAACTAACCTTGAAAGCAACTGCTGTAATACACAGTGCATTAGCTGTGTAACATTTATCACATCCAAGGAGGGTTGAAAATGGTGGCAATTTAGAGGGAACTGCTTATATCTTGCAAAGATGTAATATTTATTTATATCTTAGATGGGTTTCCTCACATTGTATGATAATTGAGAAAGTATGAGGGCCCTCTGGCTATTTGGGTTAAGTATATGTACTTTTTCAGTGGCTTAGCTCTTCCAAATTCTGCAGTCATAAAGGTCAAAATTAAATTTAACAGTGCTTAGTGTTTTATTGTGTTTCAGTGTCAAGCGCAGGATCGATGGGCTCATTGCGAAGGTATAAACCTTGTGGTTCCACAGACACACAAGGGCAATTATTTATTAAGGAAAAAGAAGTACCCTTCCTGAAGAGCATTTTTACTGTCTTATGAGTGTTTTATATTTAATAAAACCTGGATGTGTTTAAAACTCCTCCGATTTCCTTGAATTATGATGAATATCTTACTCATGATCCCAAAGTTCCTATGCCTGATAACTGTGGCACGGCTCACTCGCAACGGCTTATCGCCACTTGCTTGATGACACCTTGTTTGACTGACTGGAGCTGCTGGTGTGTATGTGTGTGTGTGTGTGTGTGTGTGACAACGTGTGCGCGTGTAGGGGTGTGTTTAGGGAGAGCATGGGAGTAAAAAGATCAGTGTGTGCAAGAGAGGAAATAAGTAATGAAAAACTTGACATGATATTTAATTTGTGTGTTCTGGAGGAAGTTGTGACCACACACACACACACACACACACACACACACACACACACACACACACACACACACACCACTGGTATCCTTTCTCATTACAGATGTGTTTTCTTCTCGTTGGTCTCTCACAGATGGGCAGCTCAGACATATAAAGACAGGAGAACCCTTTGTGTTCAATGCCAGAGAGGATCTCCACCGCTGGAATCAGAAACGTTATGAAGCTCTTGGAGAGGTAATGTGCTGCTTTCTCTTCTGGCATACTAATCAGCAATATGAGATTATTTCACACCATCCAGGTTCAGTGATTTTCTTTTTGTAGCCATGGCTATTGATTCTTTGTGGAGCAAACATGGTGGCATATAAACCCTTTGCACACCTGGGACCCACAACATTTTTTACTATTACAGTGTGTTTTTTGGCATTCACATAACCTCCTACGGAGAAGTTTCAAATTGACAGTATTTTTGCCATAAGGAAAAGGAACGAGGAGCATTCATTGGTCTTACACTGACTGCTGAAAGTTTCTATCATGTTTTATGAAGTCAAATGTTGAATTTGCGGGGTGGAGGGGCGGTACTAACTGATGTAGAGCATAGCACATTGTACATTACGGCCATAGATACAACATCAACAATACCAACATGCAATGCAAAATTCATCAATCTACCAATCTCCGACCTTTTCTAAGCAGCCGTGGAAGCAAAAAAAAAAAGATGGTCATTCCAATGAAACCCCAAATACAAGGCTTTTTTTTTTTCAAATTTCATTATACTTCATTGATCCCAGCTCCCTTTTCACCCATCTGCAGTGAACGCACACCACATGTATAGTGAGCACAGAACCACACCAGTGGGCAGCCATGTTATAGCGCCCAGGGAGCAATTATGGGGTTAGGTGCCCCATAGGTGTAAGGACCTCTTATGGTGACCCCCCACCCTACTGCACACACACACACACACACACACACACACACACACACACACACACACACACAATTGGAACAGGACCAAAGCGGACAGAGGATCAAACTGGCAACCTTACAGTAACCTTTAGGCCATGATTGCCCCATTTGTCGCAATAACAAGCACAGTTGATTGGGGACGGGGGCGAGGGGTAACGTTCATGTAAAAAGTATGCTGTAATTACTGCTACCTCAAACTGAACATTTCTGACTGTTGTAGCTTCACATTAAAAGTATGTAATTAGTGAAGCTTGATATAGAACACACAGTGAGTTTCGCACTGAGCATTATCTTCTTCAAAAAAGCGTCTGAAAAGCAAGGTAGCTGTGATTTTCAGCGGGGTTTTTTTGTTTTGTTTTTTTTTTTTCCCACTGTGGGTAAGTCTTATTATGTTGTCCAGAATAATGGAACAAGAAGGAGCAGCCACACCAAGTTGTTAAATGAACATCTATGAACTTCTCAGCGGGGAAACAAGGCCTTTAAGAGCGTCATTGAAACAGGGGTGTGTGTTGCTGCCCAGGCTTTTGTCTCATTAGAATAAGTAAGATTTACAAGCGTTTCAAAAGTCAAGATCCTTCAAAATAGACTTCATTTCAACCCAATCATCTCATCTGAGTTATGATTGTGTTCAGATTTGTCACATGACCCCAGTTAGATTCCAAAAGGTGAATTGCTCCATGTCCAAAACTTTAAAAGCCAAATGAATTCCTCCAAATATAAAAAGTACGCATAAGTTGGCATCTGGTGAAGAGAGCCACCGGTTTGTGATACACATGTCACTGCTGGCCCACATCCGTGGTTCTGATGGGGCTCGGTGGAGGCACGCTTGACAGAATTTTTGCGGTTGCTGATGTGTGCCGGGCTCGTGGCGTCCATTGTTCTTTGCTACATCCAATTTGGTCGATGAAAAACTTATTTGAAGAATGGCGCATTTTTTAAGTTAACACACTTCTAAACTTCTGTGGCCCTCGAATCCGCATCACCCTATGCACCCTAAAGTTCACCTTCAATTTACTCTCAGTACCACATGCAATATGCATTCAGATAATGAGACAAATATTCTTTTGTAATCTGTTTTTTTATTTGTGCTCCCCGCTACGTTGCTTTTAATTGTTGTGCGCATTCTTTGAAGTTCAAAGCAAAGTGATAAACCCGTCCGTTTGTGGGATTACCTTCGTTTCTTCTCTTATTATTTCTAATGCAGGTATACAGTCGCTCCTTTGAGAGCCAGCCTTCTGTGAAAGCTTTTTCCCCCTCCTCTTTCTCTTTTATTTTGCCTGCTCTTGCACTACCCTACCAACATCTCAAAAGGCAGTAGAAACAAACATTCGGTAGCAGGCAAGCTAATGGCCTTAGAAGAACCAAACTTGGGCATCAAGATGGGCTGAATGTGTGGAGGAGACAAATAATTATCAAGCAGCTTTTATGCAAATTGTATTCATCCTTTAATATAACAAATGACAGGAGCATCCTCTTCAGAGGAGAAAAAAGTAAATGGTGTCAATCAGTGTTGATGTGCGCTTGAGCTTTGAACATTTACCCAATGAGCTGAGCTGCACGAGATCAACTGAATGAGGCGAAAGGAACCTGAATAAGTAGCATTATCTGCCTGTTGTTTTTAAGGCACAGATGATTCAAGAATATGAATATTGTACCTCTTTCATACAGCCCTGCGAGTACAAACACATTATATTAATATAATATAAATTGACACAACTACTGAGTTTGAATGCCTTTGGTTTTAAAAGTAGGTTATGCTGCCTCTCTAATTCTGTAATGTTTAGAATTCCTTTCCTTGCTTGTTCAACTCATTAGTCTTCTGCAATATTAGTGCATGAGGTCATGTGCAGACTGACAGAAGCCCTGCATTTGGGGAAAAAATAAAAATAAAAGGTCCCTGACTCCTTTTTTTCCCTCCCGCATTGCAGGTTGGAACAAAGACGAATCCATCAAACTTTAGGGCCAATCTTCTGAAGTTAGTGAAAAATGTCATTCTTAAAAAAAATATTGGCCATTGCTGAGCTCTGCGCTCTCTGGGTGCCCTTCTACCAGACTGGCTGAAACTTTGTAGAGGGGTGGCACATGCGCAAAGGGGATAACCCATTAAATTCTGGGGCATATCAGAACATTTTCCGCAGGAAATATTACTTGGCAAATTCATGCACTCTGCTGAGTACCCGTCTAGTTTGTTTGTCTATTGGCAAGATTTACACAAAAACCACCAGCCCAAATTTCACCAAACTCGGAGAAGGGAGTGTGGGCCAAAGCAGAATCCATTAAAGTTTGGGGCAAATCCATTTAACATACCAAAAAAGAAACAAGGAAAAAAAAAATCTTTCTCTTTTTCCGACATTAACCTTGGCAGAGGTCTGCGCTCTACATGTCTCCGTTTCATTTACATTGAAGGCTAGCAAAGGTTGCTCCAGCCACGAAGTTAAACCCATGCAACACATCATCACCCAGCAATGTCCTGAGTTGGAAAGTCACATTCAGTCACATAGAGTACCTGTAAACACACACTTTTAATTACTCAGGAGCCCATTTCTGCTGCTCCGTCTTGTGGATGTTGCAGTGAAAACCAAAACAATGGCAGCTGTGTTAATTTTCCCGTACTAATAAGAACTTGCCTCCTGTTATTGTCACCTAGTTTTGTGTGGGAAGCCTCTTCACCGTGCTGCTTCCCGAACTGGACTTTCTGGTTATCAGTATGAATTGATTCATACTGGCGTTAATGCTGTGTGTGTGTGTGTGTGTGTGTGTGTGTGTGTGTGTGTGTGTGTGTGTGTGTGTGTGTGTGTGTGTGTGTGTGTGTGTGTGTGTGTGTGTGTGTGGTCTGATGATTGGCTGTTTTCCACACAGTGGAGACACAAAATTCAGCCGAACCGAACATGTGGAGGTCCTTTAGTTGCCTCACTGCTGGATGTGGACAACAGGATGACCAAGGCAGCCGGCGGCGGTTAATAGTTACCTGCAGAGTTATTTCTTCTGATCATTAGTGTTGCCTTAACCTGAGCTGCCTCTTTCCAGTGATTTGTATACTGAAGTCACGTGCTAACTGCAGACAAGCACAATGTGGAGACAATGCTTCTCTCTAAAATAACCAAAATGCCCTCTGTCAACCTCAGACGCTCTGAGATGTAGCCACGATGCCGCCCGAAAGCCAAATGTGATGCCAGAAAGACCTGGCTGCTGCATGCGTTTGCCCCTGGGGATTGTGGGTAGAGTGGCATCATGAATGGCCACTAACGTCAGTCCCCCCCCCCGCCCCCCCATCCCTTCCTCCATTCCTCGGTCCATCTCTCCCTCTCTCTTCCTTTCACTTTCTTTCATGATCCTGCATTTCATATGGAGTAGTAGTGGTGTGTGTGTGTGTGTGTGTGTGTGTGTGTGTGTGTGTGTGTGTGTGTGCGCGCGCGCGTGTGCGCGTGCGCGTGTGTGTGT
>CAAKHG010016115.1:2500-11590 GCA_901007715.1 Dactylopterus volitans | reverse complement strand
CGCATTTTATTGGAAGAAGGATCAAAATCCGGACTGAGGCTTTTGTGTCATCTCATGTTTCGCGCGTGTGTGTGTGTGTGTGTGTGTGTGTGTGTGTGTGTGTGTGTGTGTGTGCGTGTGTGTGTGTGTATGGCGTCTCAACAAACAGTGCTTCAATTACAAATCGCAGCCTGAGCGCAGGAGGAGGAAGGCGGCAAATCAGTGTGCGATCTCTACTGTGTGAGCTGTAGATGAGGAGGCAGGGTCACAAACTGAAAGCGCGTCATCTCGTGATCGCGACAAACGAGCTGCGCTTTGAGCTTTGAGTCTTTGAGCTTTGAGTCTTTGAGCTTTGAGGCTGTGCAGTCCGCTGCGCTGAGCCGTATCAAAAGGTGACTAGCATAGTATTTCATATCAAGCCTGAGTCTGACATCAGGTTTGTCAATATTTATGATCGTTCTCAAGAAGGAATTTACATAATAAGCACCATCTCATTCAATGGCTTTGCCTGAGCATATCTATGATCATTTCCGTTAAGAAATTCTCACATGAATTTCAATTGAAGTCAATTTAAGTTATAATCACTTTTGACACTCAATCCAACCTTTTCTCATGCAATTTTGTAAAGTAAAACCCACTTGAGAGGGCTCTGGACCGCAAAAAGCACATCATCGCTCCTTTACAGGCAAAAGTCACCCGGCAAGCTGAGTAGTGTCACGTTATATTCATTTTGCACAGGTTACGTTATCATAAAAATCCTGTAAGAGGCGTATGACAATGAAGGAAAGGGGCCAAACTAAAGCACAGTCTGCTGTTAAAAGGGACCGACGGGTTTTGTTTCGACACGCCGCACCATCGGACCTCGCCAACACCCTTAGCACACGGCCGGGAATGATCCCATCCAGCCCTGACACACACTTGAGCTGATGCCACCTCTGAGCGAGCAGCACACCTGACCGCCGGCACGACTTCGCGTAATGTTGTGTCACAATATGTTGCCAAACGGATGATAAGCTGTGGGCGTGTCAGGCCCACACACACACACACACACACACACGCACACACGCACGCACCCACGCACACAAACTCGTGATTGACAGCACATATCCAGGCTGGTGCATTTCCACTTTGAGCGGATTGTTGAGCAGGGTGGGGATCGCCGGGGCAGTTAAGGCAGGACATCCTGTAGCTGCAGGAGGAGTGTACGGATGAGTGTGAGAGCGCCTTTGTTCAGAGGGACACAAACCAGCACTTTCCCTCTCATTGTTTGCTCTTTGCGCCATTGCAGACTAAACCCGGACTGCTCCAACCAGCGGGCTGGTTCATGGAGCGTTATGGGGCTTCCAGGTAGGGAGTGCTATGCGTCGCACTCCCCACTAGTGGGACTCGTAATGTTGCTGATCTACAACACACCCATTTGTGCCTCCATTTTGCATTCCATGTCTGGCTGAATCCCTTGTATCAATTGGTCGCAAAGGTATTCGCGGATGGAAATAACAGGGGTTCAGAGCGCAGCGGGGTCCTTTTTCACGTCCCATCACAAAGCTCTATGTTGCTAAAGGAGCAGTTTATTGGTAAACTAAACCAAGCTCGCTTGCACTTCCATTGGCAGTTTTAAACACGCAAAGTTGTGGTGAATTGTGCCGGGATGATGGACCATGGACCATGTCTGAAGTGGCACCAAAACCAGTATTTCCTGATTTTGCCGATTCAGCAGGCTGAATCGTGATTAATTTATAGTCACAGCCGTAAATCAGCCCACTTCAATTTAACGGCATCAACTTGTGACATGCGCATCATCAGTTTAAGACAGGTAGCCACATTTGAGATGTAACAATCCTACTCAGTTATGCTACGAATCTACACTATAACGTACGCAAAATAAATCTACAAGGCCTTTTGTCCCGTCAAAAAGGGGTTATGGAAGCCATTTTGCCATATTTTCCACTTTAGCCTACAGTTTACATTTGACCAATAAGTACTGAGCCACATTCTGGAGTCCGTGACAGTGTAACACTGACGAGAATACAAGTGAGGCTCTCTGCTGACTAATCCATGAAACCACAAAAAGCCAGAGAAAACCTGCGGTAGTAATATTTTCTGTATTGATCACCACAATGAGGTCAAAACTCCAGAAAAACCTAGCAAAGCACGGAAAACAATTCTATTCTTAGATCGACACATTTCCAGTTTCTGGTCTCTTAACGATAAAGTTCCTCGATACGTGCTGCTGAGGCTTTGACCTCGGTACACCCTTCCCTTCTCCATGAAGCTCGGAGGTGGTTGAGGATGTGTCACACAGCTCCACTTTGCCTCAGGACCCTCATCACGTCAGGCAGAACAGCTGTGACCCAGTAGGTCCTGGCAGGAGGCCGCAGTAAAGCCACCATATCACCTGCTTGCACAACTTCTGGCATCAAGCTCACCACCAGATTCAGTGTGATGAAAAATTCAGCCAGTGATGGACGTGAAAAAAAAAAAGACTCTGCAGCAGTCATGCAACTATTTACTTTAATAAATGAGCACCCTTTGAACAGTGTGTACAAGAGATACTGAAGCTCATTTTGAAATAAGAAATTTGACTGACATACTGATTTCCATTATTTGTCATTTTGATTAGGGCGGAAGCGGAGACAACTGGGTCATGGGGTGAGTGCAGGTTGTTAGCATACATGCCTGGGTTCCCCAGAAAGACAGTAAATGAATAATATATTTGCATTATAAAGAGGTCATCTCACAAACAAGCTGTGATATATTCAACTCCATAGATGAAATCCTGAAATCCAAAGCACACTATATGTACCACGAGCTCAAGGTTCACCGAGATGATGCAACAGATAGATAAAGAGAGAGCGAGCAGGTCAGTGTGAGGGGACATATGTGAAATATGTGTGTGACTGCTGAAGGTGGAGGTTTTCTAGAAATGAGACAGTTTTTCTTTAAAGCATGCTCCGCTTTACTACAAAAGTTGGCATGTGGACAGCTGGAACGTGTCATTAACTGCTTTTATGAGTTTGTTTTTGGGAGGTTTTACTGAAAACTAGCTCGACTAACATCATCATTATGGATAGCGTTGCTCGGAAGGGCAGGAAGAGAGTTTAGTGGTAATCCATCACCACGTGGCCCTAAAACACAAAAACAGGCTAAACTGCAATGCAGAGATGAGCAGGATTTCTTCTTCTCCACTATCTGGAGGGAGCAGAGCCAGCAAGCCACCGACTGAACTCCTCACATGCACTCGCTCCCTACTCCAATCCCACATATAGGAATTGGCAGCACAAAATTTTCCGAAAGCATCTCAGGATAATCCAGTGCAGAAAATACAAAATGATGATAAAATAAATCAGCACCTCTCTCCGACACACCCAAAAAAACACACCATAAGTGATTTAAAAATCAGTCATCGAGTAAACTTGTTATGCACAGAAACAAACTTTGACACAGTGTGTTTAAATATGCTTGCAGAAATTTGCACTGCAAGACAAAAGGATCCCCGTTTGGAAGTCTACGTGCATGCAGTTGATAGTGTCATCCCCGAGTGGAGTTTACGATTTAATACGCTAGCGAGAAGCCAGCTGTCTAAGGCACAAGCACTGGCCGCTCCGCTCATCCGTCGATTCTTTGGTTTCGCAATCGTAGCTGGAGGTGAGAGAAGAAAAGTCGTATCAGAGATGCATCGCAATGCGGATGTGTCGAAAAGCGATTTTCTAAATGCTAACTAATAGCATAATGGTGACAGAGCGCAAAAGGCGGGACTCGGATGTGCATCGCCCGGGCAGTCGAGGGCGTGCACACAACTTGTTGATGATGACTTGTTGATTGACACACTTGGATTTCTAGGACTTCTATGATTTCTTGAAGGGGAAAAGGAGCTGGACGAGAGCCACAATGGACAGTTGTGTCAAACTTAACTAAAATGTGTTGGAAATACGCCAAACTTGAGAAACCATACAATGTTTCCACCCAAAGGAGGAAAAAAAACACCTGGTTGCCAACGAAAGGAGCATCGGCGAATGATAGCAAAGCTTCCACCCGACACAGGAGGGGCGGAGCCAATCACAAACTATCCCAGCTTTTATTGCCAAGGACTCACGTCCGTTTTCAGCTGCTGGAAACCAGGGCTTTCACGCCATGTTGTGCACTTTGGAGCTAAGACGCGACGTCCCACCTGGAATACACAGTATTTTATTGATACGATCCCAACACTCTCAGACAAGACCAGAACTGAAGCTATGGAATCACCGACAGAAGAAAGTCAAAAAGATAATCCTTCTATCATAGCAGCCTTGGAGACTCCCGTCCCTAATCAGAACCCGCCGCCATCTAGTCCAAACTCCTCTGGAAACATCTGCCACTGTCCAGCTTCATCAACCACAAATCTCCATGTTTCTTTTTACTAGATGCCACTTTGGATGATGACGTTTGCATGTTAAATGTACAGGGGTAAAAACACCAAAAAATGTACCTGTTCCGAGGACTTAATTGGCGGTTTTGGAGGAGGGGCGGAAACGTGGTTGACACATCATCTTTAAACACGACAAAGTCGAGGTGTAGCAAATGTATGTCTACATAGTGCACGTCGATGACTATAAAAACGTTTTTACTATTTGAACATGGATGAAACTCACTGCATTACGTGTGGAGCCTCACAGGTAGAGCATCATGGCAGCCAAAGCCTCCCAGCTGACCTAAAAACTTCCAAACCGCTGTGTTCATGGTCTTATCAATCAAATGCCAAGTTATGCAACACTGGGACCAGCCGTTTCCACTTATTTCAAATGAAGAGACAGACTTCCAGTCATTTTGAGTTTGGTCAAGAAGCTGACAGTTGGTACAATGAGTGAACGCGAGAATCACCCAGATCAGCGTGATAATGGTGATAAACAACAAAACGGCCGTGATGGCAATGTTTACCGTGACACAACACAGGCTAATTGTTTGTAGGCGATTCGGCAACATCACCCTGAAACACTGAAGGAGATAAGCGACGTTTCACTAATCTGCTGTGGAGGAATAAATCTGCACAACTGCACTACTGCCAGGCGCTCCGCACAGAAGCTGAGGTCATCCGTTCACTTTGAAGTGGATGACTGTGACATGACGACAATGCAAGCCTGCAAAACGCGATCAAATAATTGCAATGTGTTCTGCTAGTCTGTCCATTACCTCTTACAACAGTCTGATAAGTTAAGACAGTTTTGTGCAAACGCAGCCTTAACTGCCCTTTTCAACTCCGATAAAGACCGCAGGTATTAATTCCATGGCATGTTTTTTTTTTTTTTTTTTTAAGAAAATAAATCTAAGTTTACATGTCATCATCAACAAGTTCTGATAGAGCAGGTGGTGTGATAATGAGCTTGCCTGGAAAACTTCCCACACATGTAACACGCACGCACGCACGCACGCACGCACGCACGCGCACACACACACACACAGTTTTCCAAACAGTTGAGGGCCCTGCTCCTACTGAACGTAGTTCTTATTTTGCTCAAATATGCCAATAAATGCAAGAAAACCTGCGTGGGAATTTGCCTGCCTCGTTACATGAATAATAAAGTGCCGCTTAGTAAGCAAGAAGCAGAGAGTCTCCATCAGTCTGTGCTCAAGTGCCACATCTGAAACAGGAACTTGGCTTCGGGAGCTTTACTATTCCTTTTAGCTGACAGATTACACGCAAACACAAACACCCACACACACTGATATCTATCTTTTTTGATGGTCATTTTGGAGGCTGGGAAAGCTTGCTGAGCCGTGCTGGAACACGTTTCGAGGAGTTGCTAATATTTTGTCCGTCGCACCTCGGTGACTGGCTGACGAACTAATCAGGAGCGCAGCCCAAACGGAGCTCGACAACGACATTAGTTCTGCCCCGGGTGGCCACGGAGAAGCCGGGAGATGAACCATCTCAGTTTCAGGTGGATGTGACACATTCCTTGATTAGTTGTCAGCTAACAAACAAATACTTTCATGATGGATTCACTATTTGAGTATTTTTTCAGAACTAATTCTTGGACTGCAGCTTCTTACGTGCGAAACCTTTCCAGTTTCTTTACTCCTCTAGGACAGAAAACTCAATATGTTTGTTTTGTAGAAAAAAAAATGGACATGTTTGACCATTTTCTGACATTTTGTAGACCAAACAATGAACTGATTATTCAAGAAAATAATGGACGGATAAATTAACTAAAACGTGGACGTAGCTATTTGGCCACGTTCACACCAACTTCCACACCGTGGCTGCTCAATATGCGCATTTGTGGTAGATTGCTTTGCAACATTACTGGCATGCGCCCGATTTAGCGCCAGCGATTGGTTCTGTTCTGGGCCGTTCTAAATGCCCGTTTAGCGACTGGACGACTGCCACCTTCCATCTTTTCTCTTCTGCCAAATATTGATCACTAACACAGCAACTACGTGGCTTCATCAGAGTCCGGTGCAAACGTACCCAGACAAAGTTCCAGCGTGACAAAGTGCATTTGTTGTCATGCGTTTAATGTTTTGATGTTTAGTTTGAGCTTAATTCAAGGGACCCTTGAGAGAAACACTAGTGCTCACCGGACAGCCTATTTACGTGGAAAGCCGCTGGTTGGTAGGGAAGAAAAGGGCGTCTCAGTATTTGTTCACTCGTTACACAAACTAACACATATCAAGCTCATTATGTCACGGCTTTTATTTCCAGCCAGCCAAAGTGGCCCCTAAAACGATGACAGCATAATGGTCACTGACAGCGCAGCGCACAAAGTCATACACTAAATTGTTAACTGTGCTATTCCGTCCACACAGTGATAACAGCAACTTTGTGCTCACAGACTGGCGAGCACAATCGACCACGCACAATTAGTGCATTCACTTCCTGCAGTGAGAGAGAGAGGAAAAAAAGGAGACTGTGAACAGGCTTCAGCTCGACTGCTGGATTTCTCAACAACAAGCAAACAGCCACATCGAGCCTCTGTGATTCCTGGTTCTCCGAGAAAAGTCACCGTTTCATATCCAACAATGGAGTCCCAACACACACTTTATCATAGAACTAGGCGTCACGTTAGAGATTCTACCGAGATATGGATTGAGAGTATGCTGAGGCAAGTCGTTCTAGCAGAGCGATCAAAGGCCCGTGCCAGACACAGTCTAGTGGAACGACCACTCGTGCTGGGAATGTGCTGCACGGCATTTCTTAGCAATACGCAACTTATATAACCTGCTCGGAAATTAACAATGAATGGAAAATGAAAAAAGGAGGGAGCGGGACTCAAGAGGATGAGAGGCAGGACCACAGGAGGAAATGTGCATCACACATGGTGGGTGTGTTGGATGTGTGTGTTAGTGTGTGTGTGTTAGTGTGCGTGTGCGTGTGCTTGTGCGCATGCTGGCAATGACTCCTCACACAGATGACTAGCTGTGATACTCTTGACACAGGATGGAAGGACCGGTCATGTGATCAGTGAATGATGGCAGTCAGAGCTGAAATGAGTGTGCAGCAGTCTGTGTGTGTGTGTGTGCGCGTGTGTGTGTGCGTGTGTGTGTGTGCGTGGGTGCGTGGGTGCGTGCGTGCGAGCGTGCGTGCGTATGCGTGAGACTCTTGGTACTGAACCAGACCACAGTTTCTTGTTTGCAGGCTTTCAAACCACAGTAACACAATGTCAAGACAGTTTCCACGGTAACTGCAACAGTTGGATGAAAGAGCTCTGAGCCTTGTGTGCTGGGCAGATTGTGTGCAGATTTGCAACAATGTGCAAAAATGTGGTAGAACGAAAGTGGGGCTGAGCAGTAAAGCTGAAAGCGACTGTTTCATTTCAGTCGATATTGCTCATTTTTCTTTTAAAGACCTATTTATAGAAACGGTTTATTTTAACCACTTTCTTTTGAATTTCATCATGCAAATTTAAATGCAGCCACGTTATTGATCACCTGTATTCTGATGCCAATGCAACGATTTACAACAAACACATTTATACAGTGAAATACATGTATAAGAAGTTCTGCCATTACAAAAATAATTGATCGGATTTTAAGCCATAAATTCTTGATCCACATTTTACACCCACATCACGAAGTTGGGTAAACCCTCCGAAAAAAAGCCTGCATATTTTGACTAAAACAGTCATTTTATGATGGAATGGGTCCAGACGATCTGATCCGGTAAAATATTCAGTCCAAAACACATTAGATCCATAAATGTCCACAGATTGGCGGTGCAGGGTTTACAATTAGCCGCCAGGCGTGCATAATCCTTGAAGCGTTCGCCATCATAACTTTCCATGTTAACACTGCAGGTATCACCATATCACCATGGCGACTGTACACTGACCTTTTGATTGAGGCCTGATTTGAGCCAATAAGAACTTCCTGTATTGTCTATATCCTCGATTAGCCAGTGCTATTTCTTTCATATAAAGACTGAGCCACTTGCACCCGATTGTGGCGACGAGTGGCGCTTTGCAAAGCCAATCCGTGTGCCCAGATAATCCCTCCCATCTCCTTGTCCACTTTTTCTTAATCCGGTTGGAAAATATCATGAGGTCAGGGAAAGGTAAGAAGGAGAATTCCTAAGGAGAATATGACCACGGTCATCAGAGAATCGGACTGTTCTGACAGTGTAATATGTCACTAAGCGATGGCCGCTGCAACTGACTCAAGTCTGCCATTTTGAAACTAGATGGACTCCAAAAAGCACATGCTGCTTAATGTAGAAAGACATAAATGGAGACAGCCAAGAGAATTTAAATAAATAACGCAGGAGAAGTGATTGTCAGAGTGGTCCTTCACCTTCATGTGAAGTATGTATCCATAAGATCCCAGTTAGTATGAAAATAACGGATGCATTAATGAGGATAGTCAGGACATGTTGACCACCAGAACTACAATTAATCATTTGTTTCGATCAAGCTAAAAACTTCACAAAAGCAGCATCATGTTCAGAGTTCACGTTTAACTTGAAAACACACAACTTCATCCCTGAGATGAGATTCAGGTGTACCAGCAGCAGCGTCCAGTTAACAGGACTGCGGCTCTAAATGAAACCAAAGAATATCAAATCACCAGTTATCCTCGTCCTCCTCACATCTTACATGACTAGAAATATTATAGCTGCCAATTACACAAGGAGAAGAAATG
>CAAKHG010016111.1:0-12869 GCA_901007715.1 Dactylopterus volitans | reverse complement strand
ATTGGTTAGGATCATTAAACCGCTTTAAACACATCACCTTCCCCAGTAAACGGCTTAATTGTTTAGGAGGGTTAGGATTAGGGCTTTTAAATTTTCTGAGGTGTAATTTTCTGCTACTATACTACTACGTTATGACAAAGAGAAATAAAGATAGAAGAGTCCCCAATCCAATCTTTTAATGACTTTTAAATAGCGCCAATAAATCTTTTTTTTTGCCGTGATAGATTGTATGATGTCATGTGCTGTATGACATGATGTCATACAGTCATGACATCAAAGCAAACAATTGTTTCAGCAATAAGGACATTTATATTTAATTTGAGCTTTTTTTTCAACTTTATTTGCACTGCTTCAGAAATGTTTAGCATTATTTCAGCAATTCCAAATTTCAGCATTGACATGCATATTCTGCAGGAATTGATATTGTCTAGTTTCACTTGTCCGGTTGACACATAATGAACTCCCACAACGGCCGATCAATCTGCACTGCATGCTTATTTAATTGTGCCTGACCAAAGAAGGATTTACATTGGGAAAATTAGAAAAATGACATATTTTTACTCTAAAAATGTCATAAACACTTTAATTAAAAAAAAAAAATCTCACTAGGCAGAATGTTGGAAACCTTTCCTGTTACAAGACCAGTAACAGTTTTAATGAAACATGCATGTTACAAAATATGTCAGCATGTTGTCAGTCATGTATACTCACAAATTAGAAGTCAAACTACAGCACTGTCCCTCTGTACAAGACTGTGGGGATGAGTGCCTCTGGTTCTGCAGGTATTATGTGACTCATTAAAAAACAAATATTATAACCAATGGCTACAGAAGGTGTTAAAATCAGATGTTTTACTCTAGAATATATAAAAACGTGCCACTCTGATGGGTTTGTTCAAGATTCATATTGCTGCAAAGGCTAGAGACTAAAAATGAATGGTTTCATAGAATGTTTTAACACTATAATACAAAAGTACGGAGCAAAAGTCATCTGCAAGATCGTGTAAGACTCCAGAGCACGCGGGTTGACCTAGAATGGAGGTTCCATTTGTCAGCGAGGCCAACAATCGACCATCAGGCTCAACCAGGAACATGAATTCTGCATTTGCACTGCATGCCTTCATAATTTCAAACTTACTGCGCTATGATTTGCTCTGATCTCGTTGATTTACTTTATGTAGCCGTGGGCCAAATTTATTAGACATTAACGTACTTGAGTAAAGTGAGAATAACTCAGGCAAAGCTGATTCGGTTATGCCTGTGTTTTTAGTTAAAGGTTCACACAATACATGCTGTACTTTATACACACAAAACTATCACAATTAATCATTTAACTTTATCACTATTATTATTGAGCATCTATTTGTAAATGCTATTGTTAACGACTGTTTATTTTCCCTTTCGTGTAAGGCATGACTTTGGGGAAATCCCAGTTGCTGTGTAAATGAGGGACTCTCGCAAAAAAACCTGCATGCAACTTCAGAGCCTTAAAGCAGCAGGTGAAGTCATGGCAACAAGCATTAGAGGAGGCCTCAGCGCTGCAGAACAAAGACAGACCCGCTTCACTCGCACACATCATGGCTTTGTATCTGGCCCGAGTGGAACTGGAGAGGACTGGCCGTTTCCAAACAAGCCCGTTCACCACAGAAGACCCCTCATCCCCAACGCGCATGACTCACTTGAGCTGCGTGATTTTGAAAAAATGTGCATCTCAGCACAACCAAGAGGCCCTTTGTCATCCCAAAAGGGTCGTTCACATGACACCAGGGAGGCCAGTGGAGCCCGGCATCCAAGAAAAGACTCACACAGGCTGCCAAACAGAGAAACGCAGATGGCCAAAGCAATTCATGCAAGAAAGCTGCTGCTGCAGAATAAGCTGTTGAGGGTTGAGGACACAGTGAGACAAAACCTCCAGAGGGCCAGAGATGGCCAGAACATCGAGGAGATGCACAACAGCAGACAAGCAGAGAGTGGAATGGCTCAGACAAGAACCAGGCAGAGGGAACCAGTGTCCGTAAGAAAAATGGCGAAACATGAAAAAAGAACGGAGGATGCGACGCAGCGGAGGAAGACGCAAAATCAGACAAACAAGGTGAAGATAAGGAAAACAAATGAGGAACAAGGGTCCAGATGGGGAAACAGGGAAAGAGAAGTTGACGGCGTTCATGAGCACAAAGTTTGTGTGCGCAAGGTGAGTACGGACGTGTGGAGGGTGGACAGCAACATTCACACAAAAAAGGGGGCACACAGCTCACAAAAGGTCAGGGAACAAGACACATCCCAGAAGGGTGACTCTCATTCCAGCAACCCCCAGCAGGGGGCGCTGAAGCCCATGGATGGTGAAGACCCTGGCCGGCAGCTGCTCCTTCTTCTTCCATGCCGGATCTGCAAAAGAACGTTTTCACACAACAGAGTAGAGAAGCACGTACAAATCTGTGAAAAGGCGAGACGATCCCAGCGCCAAGTCCTCAAATCTCACAAGACCGAGGGATCTGACGCAGAGGGGCTCTTTAAAAGCCACAGCAGGAACAAGACCCAAGAGGTAGGCCAGCTGTAATGACCTTTCTTAAAGGGCCACTGGGCTAAATTGTAAACATGGGGCTCGTATTAAAAGCACCGCACAAGAAGCTGTATGGGGCAATGCCTCTGAGAGAGGTTGCTGCTTTGCACATGCATGGAGACGGTCCTGCTGATGGAGTTACAGTGTATGATTCCACCAATGGACGACTGGTTTTGGTAACGTGCTAAGAAATTTAGCAACAAAGCTTAGGGAGAAGAGTGACGGAACAACAAACATGGATGGACATAAATCTGACAGTGTTCATACATAAGTTGGCAAAAAAAAAAAACCAAAACCAAAACAAAACAAACACTGCAGGGTGCCTTTATATCTAGTTTAAATCACCTGTCGCCACAAGGGGGCAGCAGAATCAAGTTGTGAAAACAATGTCGACACATCAAGGCCTTTTAGGTAATTTTTTATGCAGCTCTCAGACATTTTTTTACTTGGGGAAAAATGAATTATGTCTGAGGGCACAAATTTGCCCGTGAAAACAGTTTCACGATGGACATAATCCAAATAATCTTTTGTGAGTTCATTCATACAAAGACATTCAAATCGAATGAATTCATGGTTGTAGATACTGAAACCACCAACTCATTTTGGCACAGAGCTTTCAAAGCTATAACAAGGCCAGAACTTTGAAATAAAGCCGTGTGGTTGGAAAGACGGCGTCATGTAGTATCCAGGAAGGAAACCATTATCACTGATTCACATGTTTGAGTGAGAGGGTGGGTGGGTTTCGTGCTCGACTCATACAAAGACTTGAAAACCAAAATACTTTAATTTCCACCATCTGAGTTATTCTGTCTCTTGTGATCCCCCCCGAACCCTAATGTTAATGGAATTTAATGCCAAATTGGTCATTATTGTAATGGTCACATCTTTTTTTTTTTGTTGTTGATTAACTTAGGTTTTAAAGAAAGAGAGACACGAGAACAAGAGGAAACTGGATTAAGGTGGATTCACAGCCGGCATCTCCCAGCCTGAATGTTCAAGACAACGCAGGAGCTTTGGTCCTGAAGCAGCCCAACAACAAACCCTCAGGGTTCAGTCATCCCAAAAATTTGATTTGGATCAGATTGATGGACGGGTTGGATGTGCAGTCAGGGATGAGTGGTTGATCATCATTTTAATTGATACTGTGACAATTACAATTAAACATATTGTTTGATTTTGACAGCTGTTAATTTGCAACTCTGAACTGTCATTACAATTTAGCTAGAGGCCGCTTTCTTTATTGTTTTAAAACATTTAAAAATAATAACTTGGAATTTATATAGTGCCTTTCACGAAAGCCAAAGGCAATTCAAACATGGTTATTAACTCGTGTTTTTTGCTTTCCACAAAGGTATAAGGAGGTTACAGAACATTACTGCAGAACTGTGGGAAATATTTCCTGAACATGCAAGACAAAAGACGGCTGTTCAGATTTATTGATGGCTTTTAATTGTGACACAACAGTGTGACTGCAGGTGCATTTATATAACAGCTACATCTCCATGTTTTAGTAAACGCTTTAAACGCTGTCAAAACACACCGCATGAAGACATCCCATTAAAAGGCACAGCATTGTCATATTTGCACTGATTTGGTTTTCAATAGCTTGATAAGGCACTGCATTCAACATTGCACCTTGCTGAGAAAATACTGCCAGTGTTATAATGTATATTTGACAGTTCCTTAACCACAAGTCAACAGGTTGTGAGCAAATTATGGCACAGGAGTGTATACACACGTATAGCTTTTTTTTTGTTTTGTTGCAATGAACAAAAAACATCCAACAAAAACACAGATATTTGCTTTCACAAATGAGGAAAAAAAAATGAAATGCAAATCGTACATTTAAGAAAGTAAACAATGACAGATGAAATGGCTTTAGAAATGGAGTAAGTAAGCAATAACATAGCTGTATGGTCAGCCATGTTTAGAAAAATAAAGCTTAAAAACCACGTGTTCCACATTCTAAGAAAACTGTTCAAGTGTTCATACATACTTGCATGTGCTGCACACAAATAAAAAAAAGAAGAAGAAAGAACTCAAGAGGCAAAGAAGGCAATAAGAACAAGTAACCTAACCTTTAAAAAATAAATCAGTAGTTTCCTGTTTCACACATACGCTCTTTTAATGACAACACCTGCAAACGTAAGTATATATCTGCACAAGAAAATTATATTTCTAATGTCTGATAAATATTTCTGAGGTTACACTGTATTTGGTACATTTGGGGTCAAGATGAATGAAAACAAAGTGACACAGAGAAAAGCTGTGTTTTCACATTGAAATTTGATATTTATGTTAGTTGCGATCAATCTGGACGAAGTTGGCGACTGACCCAAGCTGAACTATAAATGCATTAACGGGCTCCGAGTTGAACGAGCTAATCTTACCTGCTCACTGATCACGCCTGAGGACCGAGGCCTCATGTTGACAACCGCTAAAAGTCAACAGTAATACCACCGAAACGTGGACTTGACATTCACATCGCGGAACAATATGATCAGATTGTCCCGCGGGTGCCAAGGTCCGACACCTCATGTTGAATCCAGCCAACATTCCAATCTGTGGAGAAAAAAAACGCGCTGCCACCCGGGTGATGCGCAAGTGTGCAAATGGGAGCCTGCGAGTTGTTACGCCGCGTTGCGAGCGCAGAGGATGTAATCGTGCAACACAGCACTCTGCTAACCGCCACGCGCGGTGAGCGGGCGTGAGTCGGCGCTCTCTCCCACCGCAAGCCGGCCTCAAATTCCCATCTAACCGGCTTGATGGATTCAAAAAAATGTGCCGAGATGTACCTTTGACACGTCTCCCATCTATCAGGGCCTCTGCGGGTTATGCCTCACACGCTGGTGCCTGCGGGTCGGCCCCCGTGGTTCGCAAACCCGCCTCCTCGCCCTCCTCCCTCCCCGGACACGGGATCGGAGCAATGGTTTCCATTGTTGTCACATGCAGCTTCCCGTAGAGTCGAGCGATTAATTGCCGCCCAAAGCCTCTCGTTCTCCTTTTGCTGCTCATTGACCTGAAGATGGCAATAACAAGACGCCCCTGTTACTCAAGTGCAACGGCGCAACATCAGCTCTGAGGCAGGTGAGAGGAGCACGTCTCACCTGCTTCTCCAGCGTCTGGATCCTCCTCTCTTGCTGGGCGACTGTTTCGCGCAGCTGTGAAAACAAAAAGCAAACGAGAAAAACAGTGATATGTGCTGTCGTCATTATTCATGCTACGCTTTTGATCGTGCCAGTTTGTTACCTGTGCAACCTCGCCGCTTGCTCTGCAGCATGCACTCGCTTCTCCCTTTTTGCAGACCTCAGCCCCCTCCAGGCCGTTCACTCGATCACAGCTCATCCTTTTAGTCTGTGAAGGTAACGGGAGACAAAGCGGAGTGGACACATTTCAAAATGGAGGTTCAGGGACTGTATGCGCTTCAGCCTCAAGTCTCCAGCACGTAAAGGTTGTCAGAGCACAGCTTTTGTTTCAAGCTCCCACAGCTTTTGGAACACGTTGAGCTTTTCAAGGTCGCCTCTCTCTCACTGACCAATTGAAATCGTGAGTGGGCGGGACCACTCGAGGAAGGAGGACCTGATCCTGGGTGTCACTGACATGTGTGCACGGTCTTGTACAGAGGGACGCTAGTGTTGAAATCGAGAGCGCGGAGGCATGTCAGGTGAGGTGTCTTGTCACAGTTGTATTTCCGATCGGTCAGACTTGCAGAAATGCTCATATGTGCATCATGTATGTGGGTGCCAGACAATCTTGCAACCGCATCCAGGGGAAAAAAGGAGGGGGAGAAGCCCGCACGTGCTCTTCAAGCCACAGAATTCTCCGTTACGGTGACATAATTACGACCTCTCGTGAGATGTGAAACAACCCCATACTTATACAGCAGCACTGTGATGGCAGGTGTGGTTAACCGACTTCAAAATAAACTCAGCAGGATACCCAAGACACTCACAATAAAAAAAATAAAAAAAAACACTTCACAACGACGGAAGTGGTTAAAGACTTAACTGGCCAATAAATAATGATCAACCCCATCCACATATGTAATCAAGCATTTAACATTTTGTAACCAAGCAACGATAAAAACCTGAAAGAAGCACTGTGGAATTTCGACTGAGGACACAGGATCTTAAACAGCATCGAACTGTACGAGGACTGTAACGTGCTGTAGAATATGAACGGCGCCATCAGTTTGCAAGCGGAGATAACAATCACTTATGCCCAGTTCAGTAAAAGTAGGCTTGCTGTCATTACCGATAGGTCTTTCTTACTGCTGACCGCCGCCGCCGCAGCCTTCAGCTCTTTCAGCTCCTCATACGGCAGAGTGACGCTCTCCGAGAAGGAGGAGAGCTGGTCGGGAGCGAACGGCTGCGAGTCTTCAGGCATCGGGATGAACTCTGCATCCTCCAGCTCCTGTAAGGATGAGAGAGCGCGCGAGCTGCATCGGACCTCATGTTCAGACACTGACTTGAGTTTGGCAACGTGGCCCAAGTTTCCTTATTCCCGAGCGCCTTGACCGTAACAAACCTTTCTCAGCCACAGAGGGCAGGAACTGTCGCCGGTCTGGTTTGCCATTGACATCATTGGGGTTTCCAGGAGGCATCCATCAGGGTCAACTTCCACTGTACCCCCAAGACCCCTGTCGCGACACTCCGTCTCTGAACCAGGCTCTATTTCCAGATCCACCGTGGACGTAGACTCGTCCTGTCCCAGCCCTGGATTGGGTTACACACACATACACACACCTCCCTTACTAGTGACCAGTCAGAGGAATGAATCTGCACACAAACCATGGACCAAGAAACTGATGAACTTACCCACTGACACGCCACTGCTGTTTGACCGAATGGTCTTGGAGTTGAGAACCTTCTCTGCAAATATGCCGACAGCATGCATCAGTTCGCTCGAGTGCTCGCTTTTAGAGCCATTATAGCACACGCGCCTCGTTATGACAACTGACCCATTACGATGATGGTGTGCCAGCCGCGGCAGGAGAGGTCCGGCACGTGGTGGAGGGATCCAAAGATGGGTCTCGGCATGGCAGGACAAACCTCTGAACCGAAACCCTTGTCAGCAGGCATTCCGAGTCGCCCATTTCCCGCATTTCCCCATGCAAAGATCTGATTGTCTGCAAGAAGAGACAAAAGTAACTGTGAGGAAATAAGGAAGACATGTCACTGCTACTGCTGCACACCGGCAATGACGTGTGTTCTTACCCTCGGTGGCTGCGATGGTGAAGCCATCTCCACACGACACTTTGGTCACTATCTTTCCCCCGAAAGGCCCAACAAGGACTTGGACACTTTGGTGTTTCTTAAAGTCTTTAACGCCCAACTGTCCGTACTTGTTGCACCCGAAGGTGATGAGACGGCCGCGTACTGTGGAGCGAGAAGTTCCATGAAATGATGACTCATCGACGTGGAGACAATTTTTAATTAGCAGAAAAACAACAGGCTCTTTGTGCAGCACCATCGATGGCAGCGGTGTGGGTCTTCCCTGGAGATATGACCTGGATCTTGAACCGCGACAGCTGCTTTACCAAAGTCAGTGTGGTGATGTAGGGGATCCCTTGGTAACCCTGCTAAGGTGAACCAGGAAAAAAAAAAAAAAAAAAAAAAAAAGGTTAGAAATATGTTTGCATTACCTAATGCCTTCATCCAGAGCACTTTAAATAAAACAAGTACCTCTCCAGGGTGGTTTTTGAGGCCAGAGATTCCCTGGTTGAGGCCTAGCTTGTTAAATTCATTGTTTCCGCACGCTAGGACTTTGCCAGTATCGGTCAAAAAGAAGGTCCCGTCGCTGCTACATGACACCGAGGAGATGGTGGCACCTTTGGGAACCTCCACCTAGAGAGACCATAAGCAAGGCAAGGCATTAGAAAGTAACAGCTACGGCGGTTCAGTGACGGCAGTCAAGGACGCGCCAGTACTGCGACAAAGTCTTACTTGCATTGGAGAAGAAAAGTCATCCTCACATTCCAGGCCGAGACGCCCTGCAGCAGGAAAAACAGATAAAAGATGAAAGAGAACCCCGCAAACGTCTGTATGTCACAGGGTCTCCGTCTCCTCCTGCTGGGACCAGCAGCGCACACAGCCACGCCATGTACGTACCATACTCTCCGCAGCCCCACGAGTAGATGTCCCCGCTCTGACTCAGCACCACGACGTGATTGTCTCCGCAGGAAACCTGACGGACGGGCCGCTCCTGGAAGAACTCCAGCAGCACCGGCTCCAGAATCTCCATGCCGAGCACGCCCTCCACGCCGATGCAGCCGTAATAGTCCGACCCAAACATGTACATCTGGTCCTCATCTGCCGAAGAAAGCTCAATTAGCTGCAGCTTCGCGGAGAAATGTTCTCCCTCTCACGCTTTCCTACCCTCACCAGTAACACAGGCGGTGAAGTCAGCCCCGCACGCCACCTGTCGGATGGCTTTCCCGTGGAGCTTCTCTATCGACTTCGGCTGCCGGTATGAAGCCTGGTCTCCGTGCCCCAGCTGGCCCACCATCTTGGCCCCACCTTGGACATTCTGAGGAGAAGGTAGTGAAAGTTCCTTGCCGTGAGGCGCGGGAAATGCCGGCTGCAGAATCCCGCGGTGATGCGTCAACACTCACCGCCCAGGTGTACAGCTCTTTTTCCACCGTCACCACCGCAAAGTGGCTCTCGCCCGCACACACGTGCTGGGCACTGCTGCCCCCTTTGAAAGTGTCCAGTTTCTGGGGGGTGAACTTTCCTCCGCCCCAAAAATACACCTCTCTGGAGCGGGTGGTCACCACGGCAACGGGAGACTCGGTCGCTGTATTCAGCCTTTACACACCGACAAAAGAGAGCGAATCAGTCAAGACAGATTCAAATGCTTGCCGGCTTCATCAAATGCTCACTTACGCAAACGTTTACTTACTTTGGTTTCCTCATTGCTGAATTCAGCAAGGCAACTCGCTCTTCAAGCTCCCTGTCAGAGAATGAATTAATCAAAGGATTTGGTGTGTGTGTGTGTGCGCGCGCAAGTGTTTTAGCTGCATCTTCATTCAACAAAGTAACAGAAAGTTAATTCTCCTGGCAGCCAACTTACTGCCGGCAGCAGGAGATGAACGGCTGGTCTAGGACCTGCTCAGCCGTGGGCCTCTTTGCTGGATCCTGCAAGGCAAAACCCCGGATGTGACACCCCACGATGAGGCAGGCGGCGTCACCTCTGACGCTGCCGCCGCGTCCGTTTTAACGCCAAACGAAAGAGGACCGCCTCCAGGTGATTCCTGTTCACTCACCTGATCGAGACACTTGTACCCCAGCTTGATCAGTTCAGATGAATAAACATCAGAGTTCACCTCCATGGTCCAGTTGCCCTGGACTATTTTCACGCAGAGGTTCAGAGGGTTCTGTACGGACACATTTATATTTTTACTGTGAAGCTACAGAAAAAAACAAAACAACTTATCAACATTTGTGATTTGGGGCAGACGGAGCCGACAGTCCTACCGTCGCGTCAAACGTTCTTGTGAGAGTTAAGACTTCAAAGAGCACGCAGCCCATGGCCCAGATATCGGATTTGAAGTTGTATTTTGCTCCCTGGCACAACTCGGGTGACATATAATATGGAGTCCCCACACACTGGACAGACAAGGAAAAGAGAGGTCAATTAGGGAAACTCAAACTTCTGCTTCAACTAAGCAGCGCGTCCGCCAGTCCCTCTACTCTCTGGATTTAAGTGAACTGTTCTCACCCTCCCTCCCGAAGAGTGAGAGCACAACTTACGGTCTCCGCCATTGAAAACTCGGAGTCTAGCTTCTTTGCAAGGCCGTAGTCACCCAGCTTGATGAGGTCAGTCTTTGTCAGGAAAATGTTCAGAGTTTTGATATCTCTGCAATAAAGGAGAAGGCATTTCATACCGTTGAGTTTTACCTTGAAAGGAATATTCAGCCCCTTTTATCTGGCGCCGGGATGAGGACGCATTTCTTATTTGTTCTGCTGATAATTCAGCCATATGCAAATTACGTTTACCATCAACACTGACTGGGCAGTAACACAAAAGTGGTGATTTTTCCCTTTAAAGGATCACAAAGGCAAACAATCGAGACGCCTGCAGTCGGAGCCTGAACATCTCACCTGTGTATGATCCCAGCCTTGTGAATGTGGGCCACCGCTGAAGCAATCTGGTACAGGTACCATATGACCACCTGGATAAAAACCTTACAGGTTAATTCTGCCTTGGAAAAAAACAAACAAAAAAAAAACAAAGCAAACAGCTGCCACATCCTCCTCATACCTCCTCGCTGAAAAGTTTCCCCTTCTGTTGGACGATTTTATCATAGAGATTTCCTCCTGCGACGACGACAACAACAACAACAACATCAACAACAGGGAGTCTCGATAACAAGCGATCGGCACTCGGGCTTGATCTCAGTCAAACCTTCCTCTTTCGTACCGTTGCAATATTCCAGCTCGATGAGGAGGGTGTTTTTGTCCATGAAGTGATTGAAGTAAGCGATGATGTTGTTGTGCTCCAGCATCGAGAGGATGCTTATCTCGTTCATGACGTCCCTGCGCTCCCTTTCCGAGAGGGAGTTCAGGTCCACCTCCTTCCACACCACTAAGGAATTGTCCTGCACGGCGAGGCCAGAGAGGATGACTCAGCACATTATCTACCATTTCCCTACTGTATAACGATGCTTATGTACATTATCTGCTTTGTCTGACAATAGTCTTCTTGACGCCATCAGAATCAGAACCAGCTTCATTTTAACAAGGAATTTGGTTTTTTTTTTTAACTTCGCTCACTCCGTACAAGCTTGACGTTAAATATTGAAAAGAATAAATCTTCATGTATGTACAGAGTGGAGTGGTGTAAATAGAATAATGAGGTCTATGGTCTAGTGCAATTTGGATTTGTAGGAGTGCAAATCATTCATTCAAGCAGGACTGCAGCTCTGGCAGCTGTTCAATTTACTATAATAACGGTAATCAGCAGGTTTACTTCTGTTCCATCTACCTGCTACATGTCAGACAGACGTGGGGAAGAAAAGCAAAACTTTGGAAGACACACCTGGTTCAAAAAACAACAACAACAACAAAAAAGGCCATATTCTGGAAGAGCATAGAGCATGAAATGTGGGCATTAAGGGAGCAACAAGGGCCGAGAGGGTCATTCATCTTGTTCTCACTCAAGAATTTTTTCACAGATGAGCGCAAACCGGGGGAGAGCGAGCGCGCCTCCCGCACCCGGACACGTCAGAGTTCGTTTAGATGGACCAGGTGTGGGGCCGTTTTCAAGCTCAACGCCTGGTTCTCACTAGTGTGTGTGTGTGTGTGTGTGTGTGTGTGTGTGTGTGTGTGTGTGTGTGTGTGTGTGTGTGTGAGAGAGAGAGAGGGACACACACACACACACGAATGAGCAGCGTCGTTGCTAATGTGGACAGACAGACAGACAGACAGACAGGCAGGCAGGCAGGCGGCTCACCTCCGTTCTCCTGTACAGGGTCGCCTCTCCAAACGCCCCCCTCCCGAGGATCCGGATAGGAATGTAATGCAGCTTCTCCTCCTCGCCATTAAATGTCCCCGAGGCGGATCGCTCGCTGACCACCGAGCCGCTGCCCAGGTCTGAACTCAGCGAGTCGAAGTGCCTCTCGTAGTCCGCCAGTGACATTTCTGTGCAGGGACTCGTTCAGCCAGCGAGCGGCGATGGAAATAACCCCGAACAGGCCCGACGACGACGACGACTCCCGAGTGTGTGTGTGTGAGAGAGAGAGAGCGAGAGCGCTAGGAAACCCCGCGCAGGTCTAACATGTCGCCCGCGTCTTCATGTCGCCGCGCTGGTTCGAAGTGCGAGCACGACGCGGACAACTCGAGCTCCCGCCGGCACGGAGGCGACGCGGCGAGAAATGACAACAGCGTAGCAAAATGCGGCGGGGAGAGAAAAAAAAGTGTAGTAGTTGCTCCTGCGTCAAGCGTGACACACAAAAAAATTACACTCGGACAACTTTTTTTCTCGCTCTCACACTTTCAAACTAAAAGCTTCGCTTCCGAACCGCTGGGTCGTCCGTTTTACGGCGAAAGTGGGAATCATACATTTCCGGTTTAGACGTTCTGCCCTGAGTAACTTTATGGGCTTGACGCCGCCTCGCGGGGAAGTGTTGCGACACTGACGGAGGTGAAGTGTGTGTGTGTGTGTGTGTGTGTGTGTGTGTGTGTGTCTGTGTGTGTGCGTGTGTCTGGGGATGCATGCCTTACAGTTTCTTTTGTGTTTGTCTGCCTTTTGTTTGTGTCCCCAGGTGGCAGGGGACACGCTGTCATGTTCCTTCAACCCTGCCCTTGTGA
>CAAKHG010016110.1:12723-27141 GCA_901007715.1 Dactylopterus volitans | reverse complement strand
AATCGTGTCGCCCTCTGTAGCTCTGGAGTTCAGCATCTTCTGAACAAAGGTGGGAGGACGGAGAGCCTCCTGGGCTGCAGAGATGGAAAAGAAAGTTACAAAATAGCACAGCTCACAACGTCGTGCAAAGTTCGTGCAAAGTCAGTCCATTTTACCTATTACATCAAGCCTCAGGCTGAATCTGCTCTCTCCTGCACGGTTTCTGGCCACGCACTCATACACGCCAGCATGGTGCACTGTGACAATCTCTATGATAAATGAGTGCATCCCTTTCTCACACACCAACATCTTGTGGTAGTCATCAGGACGTATGGCTTTGCCATCCAGGTACCAACAGACATCTGGGGTGGGGAGGCCTCCAACCTGCATGAAGTTAAGTTTATTCACCCATCATTAATCTTTGAATTACCACACCAATGATTTGGTTGTATAACTTATTAAAAGGAAGTCCTTTGACCATAAAGAAATACAGGTATTACGTTGTGATTGTGTGCAAGTGAGCGAGTGAGTGAGTGAGTGAGAGGTTCACCTTGAAGTCAATCCTACAGAAGCGTCCTTCCTCCACAGTGAGGTCTGGAGGAATCTGGAGGAAGCGAGGAGCGTAACATTTCTCCTGGATAGCTAATCCCTCATTCCTGCTCTCATCTGTTCCTGAGTGGTGCCTCCCCCTGCAGACAGATGACTTATTCATTTCTACAGTGATGCCTCACTTTCAGTGGCTGAAATTTAAATTCTTCTGGTGATAAGACATACATAAGCAAATATAGTAATACTAATTCCTTTGCCTTCTCTGTCCTCTGACTGCATGGCTACTGTATGACAGAATGGAGAAATGTGTACCTCTCCTATTGCTGTTTCCAGGTAAACAAATATATTTGTTTACCAATGTTTGGATTCAAGTACATCACAAGTCAGCAAAAGTTTAGTAAAACTATCTCAGGCCAATGAACCCAAGATGAAAACAAACCTAAAATATGAAATGGATCTGTGATGTCATCTACACAGTATCATGCAAAGCTGAATTGAGCAGTTAGAGGCTTGGTTACTACCCCACTCAAATACCACGCTGCATAGCAATCTCATGGAGCGCCAATACCCCAGAGTTCAGTGTTGATGAATTGCATTTACCACAGTCCACCTGTGTGTCTTCCTTCTGGTGAATCTGGCTGTTAACAGGAAAGAGATCAATATGAGTAATGGCATGTTTGTCTGGATAAGCTCACAAAAAGCTATGACGGCAGTGACTGCATATTCTGATACAATAGTCCCCAGTGGTGGGGGCTTGTTCTCAGAAAAGTGGTCCACAAATAGCAGCTGACAAACCCTGTTGGCTTGAGAGAATGTGCATTTGTGTGTGTGTGTGTGTGTGTGTGTGGCTCACCATGGCCTGAGCCAGTGTCTTCTGGACCAGGGTGACACAGCGCTGGTAGACAGGCTCGCAGTAGGGGAGGAAGCCGCTCTGCAGTGCCGTGGCAACAGATGACAGACACTCAAGCAGAGGAAAAAGGTCTTTGTCTTCATCCTTCAGCTCATTCCACTTGGCAATCAGCGGAGGCATCAGCTTTTGTATGTACTCCTAAAAAGCAGACATTTGTTTAAATTTCAATTGATTATACACAAAACGGGGGCGGTGTATGGGCAATTTATTTGGGCTCACAGGCTGGTTGAGATGGTGTCCCACAGAGTCCGCCAGCGTTCCTATTGCATCATAAAGGATGAGCAGGTTCTTGTGCTGGTATTTCCCAAAAGCAAACACCAAGGTGTCCAAGATGAAACTCAGGTAAGGCACCAGCTCCGTACACGCCTCCTCCTCCAGGGTGGCAAACGCACTTCAGAGAAACATGAAGCGGGTAAGAAGGATGTACGAGCAAATGTGAACACTCGAGAGACAAAAACACACAGAAAAAAAGCTGTACCTGCAAGCCGCCTCCTGTACTCTCTTGTTGCCATCCAGGATCCGTTTGAGCAACTCGGTCATGAGGGGCTTGAGGTGAGCATCAGGGGGCTGGCTGACCACCCAATGTGCGTAGCGGCTGAGGGTCCAGCAGGCGATTGAACGGACCAGGGCCTTCTTGTCGCATAAACACTGGATGAGGTGGGGGATGAGCTCAGGCAAGTACGGTACCATGCCCTGCATACATCCTGGAGGAAGACACCAGTGTTATACTTGTTAAATTCCAGCTTTCTTAAATCTATATAAAACCGTGGCTATATCATTAAGGGACACCGTATTTCAATAACAACTTTGTGCCATGTCCCACCCACCCTCTGCGATAGCTCCGAGGACCAGGATGCCAGACTCCTTGATGACCCAGTCGGGGTGGAAAAGCAGGCCCTTCAGCAGGGGAAGGAGATGCGGAAGCAACTCCTCGCGGAACACGTTGGCAAGAACATCCAGAGCCGCAGCAGAACACTTCCCTTTGGGAGGAATGGGAATCGCCATCAAATCTCAAAACACAGCATTTGGCTTTAAAACTGTGATAATGCCCCAATGTACAAAAATAAGATCTCACATCCTAAGAAATCACAAATATAGATACAAATAGACAAATAGTTGGCAACAAACAAAAAATACACTATATATTTATTTCCCTGATTGCTAACCGGCAGAGGGAATGTTTTCAGCCATTAAATAATTAATACATAGATATTAAACAGATAAAATAACACGTCACTTCGATACGTTACTGCAGATACAAAAACGCAGTGTTCAACATTCACACTATGCTTAGATGCAGGACGTATGCTGTTATTATTGAGATATGATCATCTAAACAACGTAACTGAATGCTGGACATGAAAAAGGTTTTAGTACATTTCAAATAACCATGGCAAAGAATTTAATTGAAACAAAAGTCTTTTAAGTCACCATTTTTCCCCCGAATAAAGTAAAAATGGTTATTGAGACAATGGTACTCTTTCTGTGCACATCACTTCATTTACAACATGCTGGCATGATAGGGAAATGCAGCTTTAACTATATAGGTATATTCTAATTTTCAATATACTGTATTCATTTTAAACTGAGCATTCCAATGTAAGGCAATCCATTAGCTTTAACTGCCTTTTTTAAAGCAGTTGTAGTCCTACCATTGTTATCTCTCACAAGAATTTAACAACACATATTTCCCACATTTTAAAACAAATTTGTCAAATGTAATGTTAAATATTGGTAATAACTTGAGAGATCGAGTTGCTGAGGCATAGGAGGAGACGATCCACTGCACAATTTCAAACCACATAGCAGTCGTAAACAGTAGTGGCAGCTCTTCTTCTGCAGCTCTGACAACACTGCAATGCATTGTGGTCTTGATCGATTAAAAATGTAGTGTACAGAACCTGAACATTACATTTTTGTGTGTCTATATAGTGAATGACATTTATATATTGAACAGCACAACAAAATGGTTCATCCACTGTATAGTGGACTATACTGTGGATGAGTGGGCATCACAAACAACTACAGTGTGTGATCGTCAAACAAGACAACTATGATGTTTTTGATATCAGATGGAACAATTGCAGAAAGTAATGGAACATGAAAGAGCTACTTCCACTTCTCAGCAAGGTCATGACTCCTTTTACAGTGCTGTTAGCAATCAGATCACAGTTGCTCATAGAATGATGGAAAAAAAATGACCAATCACTGTCAGACATCATTAAACTCTAATATCACACTGCACTTCCTGTTATCACCAATGGCGAACGGTGTCACCAGATCAACCAGAACTGAAATTTCATCGATTGTAAAATTCATAGCAACTGACACTGGCGAAGATGGCAGAAACTGCATTACTGCAACTTACGTAGGTTCCAGTCAGACAGCGTATCGTCATCATCGTCCTCGTCTTCGTCTATGTCCTCCCCCTCCTCGCCCTCCCCTCCTTCATGCTGCAGAGTGACAGTGCGGGACTTGTGGAAGCGAGGCTTGATGTCTTGCTCGCTGTCCGGAATGGTCTCATCCTCCTCAACGTCCCCCTGGCAAGACAAACGGAGATGCATATGAATGTGGAATGGGTTTAAAAAGGAACAGCAAAAGACAGGAGGAGACGGAAGAGTGGTGGTGATTGTGTGAGGAGTTGGGAGGATCCGATTTATCCAGGACTGGCTCACCTTGAGAAGAATAATGTCAATCTCAGAGTATTTCATCCCGTTCACCAAGATGGGGATTAGTCTGAAAAAGCAGAGCAGACAACAGCAGTGTCCCTTAGATGTAATTTCACACATCACTCACTCTTCACTTTTTTGTTTTCAGCTTCATCCAGCCCATTGACCCTCTGGCATGTAAGCACTTACTGGACCAGGTGGCCAGACAGGGCCTCTTTACAGATGGGCTGCTCAGCCAGAGTCAGCCAGAACTCACAGGCCTCCAGAGCCACGTTCTCATCCGGGTCCTGAGTGCGCTGCAGCATGTACTGGTGAGAAACAGCAAGAGATGATGTTGAGCAAGGTCAAGAGAAAACTCCAAAATGTTTGTTTTAGGCGGCCGTGACGAGATCAGGGCCATCCTCACCTGGATGATGCTGTGCATGTGGGGGATGAGGCGGTCGATGCGGACCTCCAGCAGCATGACCAGAGCCCTGCACACGTTCTTCCGTACTTCACTGTCCTCGTCGCCAGCTAGTGCAAACAGACTCTGGGCAGAGGGGACAGAAAGGGAGAGGGTGAGAGAGGAGAAGGCTGGGAAAGGTCAACAATTGTGAAGGAAGACCATAAACAGGGTTGACTTGAGGCTTCGCAGAATCCAAACACCGGCTTTCATTTGTTGTGTGTTGCCATATTTTATCGTGTTTTTGAAAAGGAGCCTGTGGAGATTCACAGCTTCAGTGTCCACTGCCACCAACCCAGCATCTGCTGCCAGCCTTGAACCCAATAAAGATTCTTTTCTTCAAATATCAGAACCCGATTACAACTGATTAAATTGTTTCACTTTGCTCGCAATCGTTTTTCTCCCCTGCTGTTTTAACATTCCACTCTGTTCAATTCCTGCACAGCCAAAATTCAATGTGATGACTGATTCATTCCAAAGATCCTGACAATCTGTGTTACTGCAGTTCCAAGATAGAACTCATTAAATATGTGGATTTTGCTGGTTGCTGCAGCATCACTGGTCAGTTTCCCTTAAGTTTAAAAGAATGATACTAGATTTGATAAACATATTTTTTTTTGCCAGGGCTACTGACTCAATGATGCCGAATTACTTTTCTATAAAGCTCAGATAAAAAAAAACCTTGACGAGCATGTTACATTGAACAACCTTTTCGATATTATACCGGACTTCCTGCATTGCTGCGTTGTTTTGTTACATATGTCTGTCTGAGAGAGGCTTGAGGTGGGTGCAGGAAGTTTAGATGAGGAAATGACTGCTACTCCTGCCAATTGAGGGAAGGATGGAAGATTTTTTGATCATTTACAGGATGGATGTACTGCATATCTGAGGGAGAAGGAGTTTGACAATAGGGGAAAGCTCAAACAAAAGTGCTCACCTCAATGAATGTGTCAATATTATCCATCAGAGCCTGAGCTCGACCAATGATGAACTGGTTCACACATGCTATGGCATGGGACCTGAGGGGAACACAAAAAAGTGGGATCTACAGAGATGATTTCAACAGGGAAATTCTGATGGCAAAGACTGAGCACGAGAGACAGATTAGGAAAACAACAGATTGCATTCCGCTGACCTGATCTTGGGGCTGCAGTGTTTGAAAAACTGGAGGAACTTGGGTATCATGATGTTGAGAGGTCTGTTCAGAGCATCGCTGTCCAACAACTCTGATGAGTCTTCGCAGATCTTCTGCAATGCTCCGAAAGATCCCTGGAAAACGGACATAATAGTTTTAGACAAAAGAAACAAATAAATCTGACTGTCGCATTAGCATTACAAAATTCTTGCAAATGTGTGGGCCTGACCTCGCAGGTGTTGTAATCTTCGGAGTTGAGTAAATTGCAGAGCTGCGGCAACAGTTCCGGCCAGGTCTGCAGTTCCCCCTTGGAGGCTATAGTAGTGATCAGGATACCTTGATAAAGATAATAAACAGGACATACGCAGTTAAAATTGCTAGAACTCCACAATTTTATGCACAAAATAATCCAAAACACCTTGAAAACACAACACTTGCTCTCCCACGGACACGTTACCTGCACAAATGCGTCCACCTACGTAGCAGTCTGACTCACGGTGGCAACAAAGTGCAGCGTACACTCACTTTTCCTTCCCCCATCTCCCATCTCTCACTCAAACACTCACCGATAGTGGCCCTGATGAGCGGTGAAGGGTCTCCAATGTTGTTGAGGCATTCTCGTTTGATGAAGTCAGCCACATTGGGGGGGAAGTTCTGGTAATGAGCCTTAACGTTGTTCTTCAGTATCAGGCCACTGAGAGAACGAGTGGGTTCGTCTGAAGAGACAAACAGGATTTTTTTTCTTTTTCTTTTTCAAAATCAACAGACATTATCAAGTGACCAGCAAAGCAGCGTTGTTTTCGTCCACATACATACCCTCCGATTTCAGGCTTGTGAGGACAAAGATGAGATAGTTGTTGAAGTCTGGAAACTGGTTAAGTTGCTCCAATTTCTGCAGGCACTGTTAAGAAGTTCAACCACACACACACACGTATCGCAAAAGCTCGCACGGCCTCGAACTCATCGAGAAGCACGAATCGATGCACAATCATTAATTTTCCTCCACTTTGACACACAGCCCCTAATGCATGGAATAAAAGCTCACACCTTTTTTTTTTTTCTTTTTCCTCCATCTTACCATTACACACCGACAGAAAAATGTAAGGATACTTCTTGCACAGCTCTCTGAGTTGCTGTGTCGGGAGACTGCGAGTCCTTGAGGAGTTGTAGGACCTGCTGCAGACCCTGCTCATCTGGCTGCCACTCCATCCTGCAGGGCACAAACGCACCGTAAACGGTTTATAAAGCAGGCACGACCCATCCTGGTGCCGTCAACCATACTACCCCTCCCGTGTCGTAAATTACAGCTCCCTCTCTCACCGCTAAACACACAAGTAATACAACGGTCAAAGGTAACAACTGGTGTTAAAATTGTGGCCGTCAGACACAACAACTAGTCTCGGATGACTACGTGAATACCCGTTCCCTAATGTTTCTGAACGACGTAGCAAGACTTTCACCTAGCGAGCGCTGTCGTTTCCCGTTTTGGCTTCATGCAAAACAGACGACGCAGTACATCACCCGTCGGCGAATTACAGCTGCATGGATGAGCATCCTGCCCAGCCTTACTACATGAGGCCCAGGCAACACGGGCGCAAGTGTCTGGCGAACTAGCTTAGCGCCGCTATTATGCATCACGCGTTAACGCGTTCGGCCACAATACAACCGAGGGAAACTATTTTACGTTACCGTGCGTTGCGCCGTCGGCGTTTTGGCGTGTGGCGAAACAACAAAGACGGTGCGAACGGGGCGCATTAATATTCAAAACACAATGGTCGCATATCTACCCCGGCGGCTACCACTAGCATAGTTAGCTAGCGTCAGCTTGAAAGTACCGCGAAAAGATTTTTACCTGGTCACTCCGATGAGTCAGATCTATATTTCTATAGACAATGGCGCAGTGACGCTGGGACAACGAACATTAAGTTAAATATAACTCTGATATGCGTTGCTAAATTCAAACTTTAGATCTCGGCAGATGTATGTGATTGCTATGCTAGCTGTTGTGTGACAGATTGCATGCCTTAAAACCAAGCCGGGTGATCGGTTTGGACACGTTCGGCTTCCGTACTGGGTGGATTGTCCGGCTAGGTAATGGAGTAGACCGCAAAACAATTTTACATATAACCGTTTGTTACACACTGTGTATGTACAGTATAACAGTACAATAGTGATCTGTTAATAATATACACGCATGTCGTGTTTTTAGTTTTATGAACAGATTTTTTTTTTTTTAATGCTTTGTTTTGTGCGTTTTCATTTCTGACAACTAGATGGCGTCAGCATCTAACCACTGTGAAAATTGGATCCCAGTAAGATAGTATTAACTCACACCAGTGCAGACTTGGACTGCAAGTTGCAGCTTGTTGTGCTCATCTGCAGTGTGTCGCCATACAACTGACTGTGTTTGGAAGAGAAGCAAATGAATTCGAATGAACAATTAAATAAACAACCATAGTCCAACATTACGTGCCCCAAAGAGGTGGTACGTAACAGAATTAGATTTCAGAATTCTGTGTCCTTTCTACCCCATTTTTAGAATTACATAATATAGTTCCTAGAAAATTCTGTATTTGGCAACTGTGTACTCACCACCACTTCCTATCATTTCATAATCATTGTTAAAAATGCAGATCTGGAAGACGTTTTGTAAATGTGGAAGTGCTCGGTTAAGTAAAATATGATTTTTGCATATTTGTGGAAAAAAAGAGGGGTCTCTCACCAATTACACAGATCTTTAATAAACTTAAATACCAGTCAAGGGAAAAACATTTTGACTATAAAACACTGATTTTTATAGATGCTTAAAGGAAAAACACACAAATCATATGTCGGTGAGAAGGGGAGAGAGAAATGATTGGTATTAATAAATGTTTGAATGACAGAGAGGACGTGTACAGCTCTGCACTGATAAGAAAATAAGCCGTCTACAAAGCGGTGTTCTAGCACAAGGAGCTGATTTCGCTCTTGCTGCAGCCCCACTTGCAGCAGGCGTTGGACAGTCCCACCACCACATCCCGTCCTTTCCTGTCTGCACCCCATAGAGCTTCGAGAACATCCTCTGAGATTGATGAGCGAGCCGAACGGCTGAATCCAGCAGCCACAGATGCCACATCCAGTGTTTGCCCTTTCCATACGTGGGGTTGCGCAGGATCCAGCTCACTTGAAAGTTGAGGGATTAAATTTGTGCTCCATGGATCATATGTCTCCTGTCCGACAACAGCTGATAGAAGAGGGTAAATCTCTTAGTACTACAAAACATGGCATATCAAGGAAAGCAAAATTGTTGTCATGTTTCTAATTATTGCTGCTACTGTTTTCATCATTATCACTGTAGGTTTTGTCTCTTGCTTTATTCTATGTGATTTTACATGTGGACCCCAGGAAGATTAGCAGCTGCTATGCAACTACTAATGGGGATCCAAATAAAATAAACATATGAACAAATAAATGAATTCATGGTCTCTCATGTGCGCAGTCTTACCTGAGTCTCCTACGCTTCTCCTCCAGCGAGAGCCACCACATGTAAAGATGACAGCTCGTATGAACTCTCTCCCACACAGTTTCATGCCATAAAAAGAGGGGTGGACATCATCAGAATGTCCCCTGTCTGCCAGTGTCACCAAGAGGCCCATTGTCAAGAGAGATGCCTTCCACATGGTGGGAATGACTGATGTAAAACACGCCGCAGGTGTCAAAGGCTTAAGAAATAGCTCGACAAACCACAATGAGGTGTCTCTGTCTTGTCTCATTCAATGTGGTTTGAGTCTTTCTGGATAACTTATATAGGCCTCAGTATCTCTGAGAAGGACCTCAACTCATCCCCACTCTTTGTCACGCCCAGAGATAAGAGCAAAGACCTTTAGGGGCAACAATGGTCAGAGAAAAAGAAAAATTGTGATTGAGAAGACATGATGCCAAAGGTGATGCCAACAGAGTTCCAGCCAATCTAATCATTCATGACCTTTTACTGGCCTTTATGTCCCTGTGTCATACGTCAGTTTCGGTATCTGCTCCACCGGGGCATGGAGATCACTATCCACTCGCCACATGGATGATTAGCTTGCTATACACTGATGTTCAGTGTAATTGTGTCTCATGCAGATGTTACTTATGACACATAGATTTCAGAGCCCAAATGGTGACAACCGGATCAACACAAACCGGCATTGTGAAATCATGAATGTTGTGCGATGTTAAATGATCCAAGATAAAATGCCTCCTTTTGGATGTTGATGACATTTCGTCTCTCATCCAAAAGGCATCTTAACTTCTAACGGGTTGGTGGGGAGGGCAAGGTCTTTCAGTTCAATTCAATTCAATTATACTTTATTAATCCCTAAGTATAATTGAACTGAATTGAACTGAAAGACCTTGCCCTCCCCACCAACCCGTTAGAATTCAATTCAATTCAATATACTTTATTAATGCCTAAGTATAATTGAATTGAATTGAATTGAAAGACCTTGTCCTCCCCACCAACCCGTTAGAATTCAATTCAATTATACCTAGGGATTAATAAAGTATAATTGAACTGAATTGAATTGAAAGACCTTGCCCTCCCCACCAACCCGTTAGAAGTTAAGATGCCTTTCAAGTATATACCTGGCATTAAAGTAAACTAAATACCTGATATTTAACGTAAATACATGGGACTCCCCATAAACCAGTGAGAACTGAGGAGGGCCTTTGTATGAGAGGTGAAACGTTGCCCTAAACGCTTAGGTGTCATCATGACCTGGGTGACAGAGAATCTGCACAGAAATTATGACCAATATTTGAATGTCTAATAATAATGGCAGCATTTTTGTGCGAAACGAATAAAGTGACATCCCATTGTCTTGTCTGTCCAGTTATGTATCTGCTTGACATTCCGTGCAATCAAAAAAAACTCCACTCTACCAATGAACGCTGGAAATGGCAACGTGACGGTAGGCTCCGGTGAAAGTGACAGACGGGAGCGATTGGCCAATCAACGGTCGGCTCTTCTACTGACGCCGTGACCACCTCCCAAATCATCCAATCGGCATATAGCGCTGGGCGGAGTGATGACGAGAGGCTAGCAACAGTTGCCCCGGTGAAGGCAAGGCGCCATAGTCACGGTAGTCCTGGCGACAAGAACCAAGCAACGGGAGTCAACAACAACAACCTAAATCTAAGGAAAGAAAAAAAACAACACACGACTAAAAGGGACAATACTGGGATAAAAAGGTGAAAATGTGAAATGCATCCGAATTATAATTTCGTCGTCTGTAATTATACACGCACGCCTTTTTGTACAATCGTCAGCCTTGAGTGAAATTGACCGAGCGAGTCGGTGATGAAAGTGGTTGCTAGCTTCATTCCAAGCGCAGACCGTTGTTATGGCGATGTCAGATCTTTGATAAGAGAACAAGATGGCGGGTGTGTTGTAGTGATCAGCGTACTTTTTTTTTTTTTTTTCAAACGCACTCGTCACAACATTCGGGCTGTTACTTTCGGCGTCGAGCACCACGGAATGTGGAGTAACGTCAGCGAAGACGCGAGTGGCGTCGCGGTCGTAGATTGGACTGGCCGGTAGAGCCGCGTTAGCCGCGAGCAAGCGGCTAGCTCGCTTTTAACGTCATAAGTTAACACGAGCTACTAGCAGGCGAGGCTACCACCCTCTCGCTTTCTCAACTCACTTTTCCAGCGAGCTACCCAAAACAGCGTCAGAAACCAGCGAGACACATGAACCTTGACTAGAAGCTTTTTTTTTTCTTTTCTTTTTTTTTTTTTAAGCTCCGACTCAGGAGATTTTAGACGTTTTCGTAGCATTTTCTTGAGTGACTTAGCCAAAGTTTTTGGTGTGACATTGAAGTCACTCCCCATGAGCACGGCGAGCCGGATGATCATCTGATCGTCCTGTTTGCCGTGTGGGTCCACGCAGGAGCGGCTCATGTTCCAGTGGGATGGTCTAAGTCCCGACTGGCACTGGGCCCAATGAGTAATAGGAATTTAGCACCAAATGCTGATGTAATAATAATGTGATAAAGGTGATAACACGGGTCTGTCCACGGTGGCAGGTTTTTTCTAGTTTCTAACGAGTCAGTTTAGTGGCGGGCCATGGTCACTCTATTCCACAGCATTTGGAAATATTAATGCTCTCTGATATGCTGTATTTATGTTGATTGAGATCACATCGTTTTATGCTGAATCCAAACAGGAAAGGCTTTGGGCTACCGCTTAGTCGGAGACAAAAGCCCTACTTCCTCCTCTGGTTTATGCTCCACACACACGTGGCACTCACGGACGTGTGCGTGCACGCTCACACGCCTGCGTTTTTAAGTGGCCGAAATCTTAAAGGTGAAATAATATGCCTATGGCCCTGTCATTAATGAGCGCCGTCTCCTTTTATCCACAGAATTAGTGCCTCACAGCATTGGTTGCCATGGCAACTTCTGGATACTCGGAGGACCTTCAGCCTCAGCAGACCAACACAGTAACCATAGCAACACCCGCTGCCACCACACCCTCATCTGCCAAGACAGCACATTTCCTGTCGGAGATACCACTAACCTCTGGAACCATTGCATCATCGAACCAATCAGCCGCTGCCTCAAAAACAGGACAGGATGCACTTTGTTCTCAAGCGCCGCCCACCCAGGCTCAGAGCCAGAAGGCAGTGGTTCTGACCACTCCCACGCAGCACTACGTAAGCCCTGAAATCCAGCATTCGGCGGTTCAGAAGAGTAACGGCCAGAGCAGCTCACCTCAGTACATCATTGTGACTGTTACAGGTGAGGGGCTTCCAAGTGACTGACACCTCCCTACACACAGGCACACGGTGTAAAGGGCTTTAGGAGAGCACGGCGCAGCATGTTGATTGAGCAGGTTACAGTTTGTTCAACAAGTCTTGTCTCTCGGGCATACGGAACTGGCTGGATCCCATTTGGTGTGTCTGTTTGTGTGTTCATGGTAATTGCGTTGCTATTTTCGGAGACAATGGTTTAGGGGGGACGGCTATGCAGTAATGATTCCAGGAAGAGAATCACTCAAAGGACACTTTATTCCAGATCCAGTGGTTTGCAGAACAATCTAACGCAATCGCAACGAGACATCAAGCCGTCGAATCACTCAAATCACATGAATCACACACGCGCAGGTTTGTGCCTTCATACATGCTTCGAAATCACAGTGACAATAGGGACGCACATTGACGTCATCATCAAATGTACGTTAAAACAGAACATAAAAAGTAAAGCCAGCATATGTTTAACATTATCATAATGACATCACAGGATCAATATTCAACCCACGGCTGCACATTTGATGGCGGCACCACGTTTGTGCACTATTGATGTTTGTCACGCCCGACAACTCGATCCTGCTTGAATTCCGAGCTTTTTTGACTCGCAGTATTAAAAGTTTAATCAAAGTTGTGACACAGGTGCTTAAGCTTTTACGGTGTTGTTAGATAACGGTGTAAGCCATTTTTATCATGGTCAAATGACAACTGTGGGCCTTCAAGTGGGTTTGCTGCTTCTCTCTGTTATATGAAATTTTGGGTGTTGTTTTTGGACTGTTAGTGTGACAAAAATTGGTCATTTGACAATGTGACCTCGGGTTCTTTTTTAAAGACTTGATGACAAGCAATTTTTACTTGATAAATAACTTGGTTCATAGTTTGAACTGGGTTATTCTGTTCTTATTTTTCTGAACCATTAGAACTTCTATATGTTTTTTTTGTCATATAATGGGTGGGTGGATGGATGGATGGATGGATGGATGGATGGATGGATGGATGGATGGATGGATGGATGGATGTGTAGATGCACTTTATTGATGCCTAAATTAGTCTTGAATAATACATAATGTAATAATGTATTTAAAAGGCAGAAACACCCAATGACTACTGATGATAAGTCTCTTTAACATCTGCTGATGGTCACGGACATCCCCGACAGCCGCTGGGAACTTATCATCTGTCTGCTATCATCTGCAAAGACAGATGATAAAAGCCTGTAAGGGGTCATCACCTATGTTTATAAACAAAACTAATTAATCTTATAATTTGGTGTTTTTAGAAATTATATGGACCACATTCATTTATAGTATATTCTCTTAATTAACATGTAATAGCCATTCTTCCTGACGATGGTGATGTTTAGTCGGTTCATTTTTGCATGTGAAGATCCTCAGATCCCAGGTTAACCTTCATCAGGACTGGAAAACCACTGATGTGTGCATTTTTCCCGTTTGGTTGGGTGGTGCAGACATTATCAGGATAAACTTAACCGATGAATCTGGTTGCTAAGCTAAATCCTAGTCGTTTGCTTCTTTTTCTTGAGAGTTGGGAATATGATCATGGTACTTCTGAGATATGTAAGTGCAACTTTTAAGTGTGCAACGCCTTCGGTGGCCCAGAAAATCCAGTGGGTGGGTGAAGGCGGTAGCTAATGTAACATGCTACTCCAAGGCTCTGAACTTCTTCAGCCTAATCAATGTAGCCTATTGCTTTTTAAATGTGCATCGTGAATTCAGAAGTACAGCTCAGTCACAAAGAAATCAGTTGGTATTTTTGAAATATTGTTGCAACTGACTCACACTCTGGTGTGTGCCTGTATGTTTATTTTCGGGCTGTCTAGTATTAGCAGGTCATTTTGCCTTCTGGTATCAAGTAACAGTGTGCACTCTCACCCAGACTGCCAGCCCAACAGGCTTGCGGCTTGTCTTGTGCGAAGGACCGCTCAGTTATCTTAATAGCCCTGTTTAA
>CAAKHG010016109.1:0-15000 GCA_901007715.1 Dactylopterus volitans | reverse complement strand
GCCACCACCATTGAAAATCTCTTCTCCGCTCTGGACTTGCGGCACTCTCGTACCAAGGTCCATGTATGGATTGGCCTACAACGGCAGCCTCGTCAGTGTACTTCCACACGCCCACTTCGGGGTTTCTCTTGGACTACTGGTGACCAAGACACAGACTACACCAACTGGCAGAGACAGTACTCCTCAAGCATGTGCTCAGTGCCGCGCTGCGTGGTTATGGGATACAGCACTCAAGAGCGGGCTGACAACTTCAAATGGCTGGACGGTTCCTGCTCCGTCCCTGTAGATGCGTATCTTTGCCATTATGCCTACAAAGGAATGTGTCCGGCCTTGTGGAGTGAAGGGGCAGGCAATGCCCTCTACACCACACCATTTAACCTTTTAAGCACACTCCTAACCCATGTACCCTTTGGATCTGTGGCTACCATGCCTTGCCCTACAGGCACAAAGGAGGAACAGTCAGTTCTGTGTCTGTTGAAGGACGATGGCTCAGTGGGGTGGTCAAGAGATCCCCCTCTCTGCTTGGACCCACCTATGTCAGTCAACCCATGTGATCAAGATAACGGCGGATGTGAACATTTCTGCAGGCAGGTGGCGGCTCAAGTTTACTGCGAGTGTGCTGACGGGTATCAGATAGCAGAGGATGGACAGAGCTGCGAGCTCGCTGATGTTTGCCATGGGGACCCCTGTGAATATATATGCATGCCCATTTCAGATGGCTACCGTTGTGCCTGTCCCGAAGGGTACATGCTTGCACTCAATGAACATGGCTGTGTGGATGTCGACGAGTGTATTCAGAGTCCCTGTCAGCACCACTGTGTGAATGCTCCAGGAACCTTTGAATGCCAGTGTAAGGAGGGCTACTATCTCGAACATGAGGGTGAGTGTGAGGACATTGATGAGTGTGCAAATAACCCATGTGAACATGCCTGTGAGAACACTGTGGGTTCTCATATCTGCCACTGCCATTTGGGTTTCTCCCCACTGCCTGAGGACCCGAGCCGATGCCAAGAAATTGATGAGTGCCAGATCCCTGGGACCTGCGAACAGATGTGTGTCAATTATGTGGGTGGATTTGAATGCTACTGTGAAGAAGGCTATGAACTCATGTCTGATCATTTCTCATGCCGAAAGATAGATGACCAAGCTACTGTTACACCCCCATTTCCTTGGGTCACTCGCCAGCCTGGACCTGTATGGGACCCCATGGATTATGACTGGACCCAAAAGCTCAGCCATACTCACTGGCATCCAGAGGTGGAGCAATCTCTGGACTCACTGACCGATCCACCCAAGGTTTTTGGCTCTGATGTAATTTGGGTCACTCGTGCCCCTCAAGAAGATCAGCTCTTTGGCTCAACACTGGACCCGCTGACGGACGAGATTGATAAAGATAAGGAAGACATAAATAACAGCAATGATGAGTGGTTGAAGATATCTCACTCTGACTTGGAGGCTTTGTCAACCACCATCTCCCCCACACCTCGATCCACCATTAGGTCCACTACGACCACAGACTGGTATGAAGAGGATTTTGAGGAGACCACTACCGCTTCCACCTTTCCTTCCACATCTACGATCTCAGAGGGAGCTTGGAATTGGTGGGCTGGGCTCACCACTGCCCTCCAGGAATCAGGAAATCCAGGGGATACAGTCACAAGCCGCAACATGCCTACTGATTCCACCTCCCCCGGCGAGGTAAAAGAAGAACAGAACTCACTTGGGGGAAAGTCTCAGGTCCCAGGAGAAGAGTTGGAGGGAGAGGACTTTAGTGAGATCACACACTCCCAAGGTCCACCTGTTCCCACCGAACTTACTGCTTCCCTGCCAACCCCGCGTGAGGGCAGAGACAGCAACACCTGGCTGCTGGTTGGGCTCTTGGTGCCCATCTGCATCTTCATTGTGGTGATGGTGGCTCTGGGAATCGTCTACTGCACCCGCTGTGCTGTTCAGCCACGCAACAAGAATTCCACAGACTGCTACCACTGGATTTCTGGTGCTCATGATAAACAGGGAGCTCCTAACCCATCAGCAGGGGTCAAGACCCATGTTTAGATAGAGAAGAAGGAACTGACATTCACATAAACAGACTCTGTTTCAGAGGTTAGCAGGAGAGCCTGATGAACCGGGGTGAGGACAAGCTAAACGTTTTACCAGCCTACTGTGGAACTACCCACTCTGAGAGCACAGCTGGATATAACCGTGTAACATCAGGAGAGAGACCACTTTGTTTGGGACGGCGTTGCTATGTGGCCCAAACGGCTTTGATGTTGCATACACTGAGCACACAGCATGAGATCTGATTGCTTCATGATTGCACTAGATTCCATAGATAAACTATTACTGTCTGAATTAGTCACCTAGGAAATTCTGCTAATATCTGAGCATAATGTATGTAGTCTTTATTTTCGGCATTCCACAGCAGCGGATGGACTTTACGAAGCGCTTTGACATCCTCGTGATTGGAGTAAAACATTCTGGCTTTTTCTTTTGTTTGTTGAGACATCAAAACTTAACTGTGAGGTCCCTTTTACGCGAAAATCCTCAGGCTCACTTAAATCTAATAGCAAATCACTGTAGGAACTGTTACTGTCGACGGTGTTAAAGGGATTTTCACGCATTGTTATCTGACATAATCCATGGGTGGAGGAGGCTCTGAGCAGGTTTCACCTCTGGAAAGTGTTAGGTGATAACTGGGAGAGAGAGAAATCACGCAGAGATCCTGAACTTTCATTGTACATACATTTTTCTATTGTATTTATGTTTATTTTAAACTTGTCACTGACTAGTTTTTTTCAAAGAAAATGCAATAACACCAATAATTCAGTGACGTGGCCCTTAACTGCAAACTGGATGAAAAGCAGAAGTTCTTTCTGCAGATGGAAATGTTGTTTGAGGGAACTTCTTTGTGTGACCAGGTTTCCAGAGTTTAAAGTGCAGAGAAGGTTGTTCAGCCTGGTGTTCGATTTCAGCCTCGGCTTTTTTTCATCAATCATGATTCAGCTGCTTTTTTGTCTCAAAATACTGTTGGACTGTACTGAATCACATCCAACAGCCGGACTCTGCTGGTACAAGACAATCAGATCTCTTTTAAAAGTGTAAATTTTACCAACAGGAAGTTCATCTAAAAACTAACAGTAAGAATGCACAAATTCATCCCTAATACACATTTGATTTGTCACTGAACCCATGAATTCTTATTTAATGACTTGCAAAACTCAGCATTCCTCTTTTACATTTGACATACATCTCTTCATCCACTGTGAAATGGAAGAAATATCTGATGTTTTGTTTTTTTTCTAAATTTTTGGTTACAATTCCAGAGATTTCCAATTAAAAACTACGACATTGTCTGAGTGTGAACATTTATCATCGACCTTAAAAGTAATAATAGACATGTAGCAATATTTAACTAGAAATCCTCTTGCTAGATTTCCATGAAGCTTTCAGCCACATATCATCGGGGGGGAGAAGAAGGAGGCTTGGTTTCCATGGTTACCATCACCTGAGCTAAAACACCAACTGTGAGGGAGCCGTGAAGCTTCAGAGGAGGCCATGTGGTGGACCTGGGGGTCAACCTGGAGGGGGACCCTGGGGAGGACCTGGGGGTGAACCTCTGGGTGTGGACCCGGAGGTGAACCTGGAGGTGGACCTGGAGGTGGACCTGGAGGTGGACCTGGGGTGGACCTGGGGGGGCTCGTGGGGGTGGACCTGGTGGTGGCCTTGGAGCTGATAACACTGATTCATTTCATGTTCTTTAAGATGACATTACTGCTCCACATGAACATGTCAGCCATGATCCTCTGTGCTGGTAGAAAAGCTGTTTATGGGAAAAACATCAGGGTTGTATCGCAGGTCCCCGTTGGCAGCAAAGCAGCATTGTGAGTGTATTGACAAATGGAATGTGCTGATCAAAACCAGGTTCTGGCTCTGTGAGGGACTCGGAGGGGGTCTCTGTCTCCGCCTCTCTGCCTCTGACCTATTTTCATTCGTTGCTGTTGTGCACAGAGTTGACTCCGCCCCTGTAAACTTAGCTGTGCTCGTGTCTTTGCTGGATCAGCAGATGTGAATCACACAGATGCTGTTTTTATTACAGTCTGACATGTTGTCGTTTAATTTGAAGGCTTCAATTATTTCAAACAATGATCCCATTTCACAGCCGACAGGAATTGTGGCTGCGCCCCCCCTCACCTCTGTTTGGCCTGACATGACCAGCCTCGATGCCCCGCCCACACTGCCCCAAGTGATTCAGCCATTTTTGCTTCTGCGTCTTTGGTCTCACTAGTGAAACTGCAGATGGGAGCCAGTAAGAACTGAGGAACCTCCGAGTGTTTCCAGCTCCGGCAGCAGTGACTCGAGAGGCATCTACACACACAACGGCGGCTGAATGAGAACGAGACTGCGATGCCACACGTTCTTCGTATTTCCATACATGCTCTCCTCCACATGAAAAGGTCACCTCTGTCACCATTTAGCATCATTTAGTTTAAACTGCGTCGCTCGGTTTAAACTGACTCGGCTGGCTCAGAGGCTGGCCAGTGTTTCCATGGCGATGCAGACGGTAACATTAAAGACAAGCGTTTGTCCTTTTGGTCCAAGGACACTCATGACATCTGTTTATTATACATATCCTTTATTAACCCCGGAGGAAATTGTGTACTGTTCTCCGCATTTGACCCATATTAATACAACCAAGACAGGCATTACAGTTCCGTCATGTCTTCCAGTGGATCACTTAGCACACACACGTGCACACACACACACACACACACACACACACATACACTGTCTGTGCACCAAACATCTGAATATTTGGATGAAATCTTGACTCGTCACAACATCACAGAACCATGAGTGATGGCTTTCTGTTTCCTGTCTGCGTCCGTCCATTTCCTGCATTATCTGTGTTTTATGTTCTATGTTCTCCGTTCTATTGATGTATTTCTCATTTCTTTCACTAAGTCAGACACTTTTCTAAAACAGAAAACAGGTAATGATCACCTTGTTGAACCTTGTTGTTTCATGGCTTCAGCGGCCAACCCTCCAACGGGTGTCACCGCCGTGGCGTTCTTTAGTTTGTGGTGACAATGTGAACATTAATGTGGTTAAACTTAATTTAAAGGACTAAAATATGTTGTTCCTTTCGCAGTTTATTGGCTGCAACACAGTTACATGTGGTAAAATGTGTAAAAACAGTTGTGATGCAGTGAGGTCTCCCAGAGGTCCCCTCGTCTCCTGAAATCTGATCATGTTAGATGGTGATAATAAGCTCAACTGCTGGTGGGTGGCTTGATTCTGGAGCCGGCGGGCGGGTCTCAGCGGCGCCGCTACCTCCCCGGACCTCGGTAATGACAATAGCTGAGATACGATGATGAGGATCAGAACACGAGAGGTTCTGATGCAGAAGGAAACATCTTACTGGCTCCTGCTGAGTCGGAATGAAGCTTCCTCAGACGCCTTCAGACCAGGAGGAACCGGCAGATGTTTTTAACCACCTGACCTCTTGAGACTCTGCTCTCATTGGCTGCTGCTTCTCCTGCTCATCCTCAAACAGCCTCCATTAATGCTGAAACTGGCAGAGCAGCGAGGAGCTTCATCTGCTTAGGCAGGGTGGGCCTCCAGATCACCCATCCATCATCCATCCATGCGGTTTCACCAGCTGGTCTCTAACTTGTCTGCTGTTGGATGATTGGCAGTAATGTTCAATAACTGCTGTGAGCACCATCTTTTTATTTTGTCATAAATCTCATGTTTGGCTGGAGTGTTTCTATCATCTGTTTGATACTCAGCTTCCTCCAAACACCTCAGAGAAGGAAAATCATCAGCAAAGCGTGCTTGAGTGATTCATCGATCTTGAGCAGTTTGAGAGGAAGATGGAAAAAGTGTGGGATGGCTGCAGAGCAGGAGGTAGACAGACCAGGAGAGAAGAGGAAGGAGGAGGAGGAGAGAAGGTGAAGGAGGTGAGGTGGAGGTGTGGAGAGGTGGAGAGGTGGAGGTGTAGAGAGGTGGAGGCCTGGAGGTGTGGAGAGGTGGAGGCCTGGAGGTGTGGAGAGGTGGAGAGGTGGAGGTGTAGAGAGGTGGAGGCCTGGAGGTGTGGAGAGGTGGAGATGTAGAGAGGTGGAGGCCTGGAGGTGTGGAGGTGTGGAGGTGTGGAGCTGCCCCCGAAACTTTGCCGCAGGCTTCAACTGGGAGGAAACATTCCATGTAAGAAAATGGAAACGTAGAGAGAAAAATAATTTTCCAGATGTTGTTTTTGTAGATTAAGTTCAGAAAAAAACAACAACTGTCACTTAGCAGAGTGGCCTTCAGCTTCCTGCTTACTCAATAGACCAGACGATGATGATGATGATGATGATGATGATGATGATGGTCACATTCAGGAGGCTGCTGCTTCCAACCGTCTCCTCCGACTCACCTGAGTCACACGGCCTGTTTTCACCCGGACGTCAGCTGTCAGGCTGGGTACAGGCGGAGAACCAAAGAGAACCAAAGAGAACCAAAGCTGGACTCCAGTCCACTGCTGCATAGTTTAGATTATAGTAGCATTATGTGCTAATTTGGCTAAACTATAGCAGGTGATTATGTCAATCCACGTGTCTCACTGATTCAGAGAGAGACATCACGCACACATCGCTGGCTCCCAAACCTTCTTACAGGCGCGTCATTTAAAAACCGCGACAGCACATCTGTCTCAGCGGCTCTATCCCACAATGCAATGTGGTGCTACCAGCCATGATGGAGGAGATTATTCCATGTTATGAATTCCTGAACATTACTCAGGTGAGAAAGTGTTCGATTTAGACTTCTCATATTTGCCAAGTTTATCAAAAATAATGCTGATTTGGAAATTTTTCCTGCTTCTAGTTGCCTCCTTCATAATGGGAAGTTTCATTTTGTTGAGGTGAATTGAAATGATCTAATTATTAGAAGACATATAAAATAAGCAGAATATTGGAAGAGCCCTGTGGATGTATTATAGATGTAGTGACATTAAAGATCTTAATAACACAACATGACAATGTCACAAAATGTAACAGGAAGTCTTTCTTGGATAGAATTACTGCCAGAAGAATAATGTGTGTCTGTGTGTGTGTGCATGTGTGTGTGAGTGTGTGTGTACGAGTGCGTGTGTGCGTGTGTGAGTGCTTATGTGTGTACATGCATGTGTGTTGCATATGTGTGTGTGAGTGTGTGTGCGTGTGTGTGTGTGTGTGTGCGCACGTGCATGTGTGTGTGTGTGCGCGTGCGTGCGTGTGTGTGTGCGTGTGCGCGCGTGTGTGGGTGCGTGCGTGCTTGTGTGTGCGCGTGTGCGTGCGTGTGTGCGCGTGTGTGTGTGTGTGTGTGTGTGTGTGTGTGTGTGTGTGTGTGTGTGTGTGTGTGTGTGTGTGTGTGAGTGTGTGTGTGTGTGTGTGTGTGAGCGTGTGTGTGTGTGCGTGTGTGTGTGTGTGTGTGTGTGTGAGTGTGTGTGTACGAGTGCGTGTGTGCGTGTGTGAGTGCTTATGTGTGTACATGCATGTGTGTTGCATATGTGTGTGTGAGTGTGTGTGCGTGTGTGTGTGTGAGCGTGTGTGTGTGTCTATGATGGACAAACATTTAGTGTATTCATGTGTTTAAATGATCTTCTGCACATGTGCAGATGTTCATAACTGCCACAGAGACAAAGACTTCCAGTCTGCTTCCAAGCAAACATCCCTGAATATTTGGCAGCGCTTCTTCTTCTTCTTCTTCTTCTTCTTCTTCATGTGCTCCTGATCTCACCTGCTCACCCAACTTCTCCTCCACCTGTTTCCTCCATCAGAGCTTCGATCTCCACCAGCATTCCAAGCAGAACCAGGAATTCACATTGACGTTCATGTGAGCTACGATTGGTCAGGTGGGAGTTTCACTTCTCTCTTGATGGAACTCATTGGTGGAAACTGGAGCCTGCCTCTGTTGTGTCTCTATGACGACCAGCGTTTTGTCTGGCATTGACATTCAAACAGGTTAAATATGATCAGACGATGCATCATGCAAATGTCTCTCACAGAGAAATGATAAAATTATTTTCGTCTGGCTGGATTTTACAAATCTATAACTTGTTTCAGGTAACCTGAGATGGAGTCAGACAACCAGAAGAATAACATCTGCCGTAGAGGTCGTTCAGAGAGAGAGAGAGAGACTCCGACCTCTGTGAAAGATAACTTAACATCCTCATAACTTTCATATGCGCGACACCTTATGTCTGTGCATCATATTTAACTGGAGATTCAAAAGGGTTTGGAAATATTTTGGTTTTGGATGCAATCAGCCTTTTGGAAGCTTGTCAGCTTGAGTGTGTGAGGTTCCATCACAATAATAACATACAAATGAAGACTGACTATTAATTTCACTCTCACATACTTGCTAAATGCAAACATACATATTAGCATGAATATAAGCATGTAGTATATAAGCATAATATATAAGCATGTATATAAGCATGAACATAACAACAAATATAAGTATGAGCAGAAATTTAAGCATTGATATAAGCCCCAAAATGAAACATCAATTTAAGCATCACACACATGCTCTTACACCCACGCGCTCACACACACGCTCACACACATGTGCTCACACACACGCTCACACACACTGGCTGTGCTGCAGCTCTCCTGGCAGGTAGTTTGTAGATTTCAGTTTTGTTAATTTGATGATATTTTCCAGCTGAATCTCGAGTAAAAAGATCCTGGTGGCTTCTCCAGGGACGAAGCTGTGTTTTTATGACATTATTAATATTACATTAACTTCTGTGATCACACACTGATAACCATGACTTCACTGCTGCTCACTTCCGACTGCAGTAGGGAAAGCTGGCGGCTGATTGGACGGTGGGACCAGAATGCAGTCGGCTGCAGCTTTGACTCCTCATAATGTAGGACTGCAACGTCTCTTCTCTCAGATAGCTGGATGTCATGATAGACGACATCCAGATGCCAAATTATGATGCTTCTGTTTTATACATCAGAGATTCATGGCTGCTCTGTGAAAACCAATCATCACATCAGAGTACATGCAAAGGTGACTGGCCACCACGAACTCAAATAACAAACGTTACTGAATTTTGTGTTCAGTGTTGATTATCATGAGATTTAAAATCACACATTTCTGTGGTTGTAACTGTCATGGCCACCAGGGGGTGCATGTTTCTATGGTCTCAGTTGTCTACACAAACCTGCTGGATTGTCTCTGCGTGGTCACTGGACCAACATCGACCAACTTTACTGACCAGCTTTTTTCTCATTCAAAGACATGCTTCTGGCCATACTTCAACATCATAACTCAGAAAAGACTGAACTGCTTTCTGGACTGTAAAGAGTCCTTTGATGGTTGTGATTGGTCCGTGACCACTGTGCCCTCCAAGGTGTTTTACTGTGCAATTGCACACTTCTCTCCGCCTCTTTGCGCAGAAGACAAAAAAGTCGTGCGCTCAAATATCCCCGACCAGTTTTCACTGTGCTTTTTCTACAAATCTGCACCGTGAATGGTGAACTTCCTGACGTGCCCCGCTGTGGCTGTTTGTCAATGCAATGAGTGACAGGTGACAGGGTGAATGTCACTCAGTGATCAACATGGCCACCAGGGGCCGCCAGCCAATACCGGCAACAGTCGTTTAGCTGTTAGAGCTGTTAGCCATAGCAACACAGCTGTGGCACCTCATTCTCTCAAGATGAGTGAAAAAAGGTGTGTCGTTTAAGCTGGCGTGGCCGTCAGAGTTCACGGAAACCCGACGCAGCCCGAGGAACTCGGTGATTTAGTTTCTTTTTCAAGTGAGAGTGGGTTTTTTTTTTTTTTTTTTTTTTTTTTGTAGGATGCGCAATAAAGCTAAAATATGTGAGTGGAAACTAGACTACCTAAAGCGACATGTTAGAACAAAAGGACACCTCTCTGAGACCTGAACCTGACCCGATCCCGAGGGAACCAAGGCACTGTGGACCCAGAAGAGGGGCAGAATCAGGCAAGGTGAGGCCATGCTGACCTCCAATCCTACCAAGGTAAACTAATGTCACAGAAAATCCATCACATTTTCTTTGGAACATTAAAATGTCCTTTTCCCACCTGGAGATCTGATCTAAAGTCAAGAGCTGGAAAGTGGCGTTGGGTTTCAGGTCTGTGCGGCGCCAAGCTGCAATCAATCCTCAGTCTCATGAACGGCGCAGGGCAAGATGGCGGCTGATGGAAAACAGATGTCAGACTCAGCTTTGACAGCAGATGAACGTGGTCCGGGGATCTGCTGCTGTGTGGCCTCCTGCCTCCATCTGAAGCTCAGAGGCTGGAAGGTTTCTGCAGACGCTGAATTCTCGTGCTGATAAAAGAAAGGTAATAAGTTCTAATGTTACAGAGTTTTATTGGTCACGACCAGGATCGGTAAAAGGGACAAGAGCTGGCTGGAGCCAGTCTGAGTGTCTTTTCTCTGATTACCTGTGAACGCAGCACTGATTGTCTTTTATGTTTCAAATCCACTCACACAGATTCATGTTGTTGATGGTGAACGAGGAGGTTCTGCTGAGCTCCATTCAGGGATGAACTGGAGACATTCAAACCTAGCTTAGTTTGCACACACACGCACACACATGCGCACGCACGCACGCACACACACACACACACACACACACACACACAGTGTCTCCGGGTCACATCTGCTGACTCAATGACTTCATGCTGCAGGTGTTGTTATGAGTTAGGAAACATCTTTCTATACTTTGATGATGTTGACGGTGATTCAAGTTGCATTTTTATGGAAGAATTTTCACACATTCATTTAGTTTTGTTTTCAATTTGTGATGGGAACACCTACGGCAGTTTGGCCATACTGCAGTGAATTATGGGTAATTAAACGGATGAAGTCTGTCTCCTATGAAGTGTATAAAGTGTTGGTTTGGAGCCGTCAGCTCTCGCAGAGCTCCTGTGACATCTCCGGGAACGTCTCCAGTAACATCTCCAGTAACATCTCCAGGAACATCTCCAGGAACATCTCCAGTCACATCTCCTGGAACGTCTCTAGGAATGTCTCCAGGAACATGAACTGCTGTAGGCGTAGACTTGAGGAAAATGCATTTTAGCTGGTTTAAAAAAAGACTCGTAGAAGCAAAACACCTGTTTGAGTGTTTGCTATATTCTAATATTTCCACGCTTTATCTTGCCCTCAGACTGACCAAATCAGCTGATCGGAGGCAGGAAACATGAGCCATGGTGTCGGTCTGATGGCCAGATGAAGCCTCCTCTGCTGCAGGTGAAATTCTGACTCTCCACTGATGCATAAGTCCACACTGCAAAAAAACCACTGTCACTTTAAAGTGAGCAGAAGATGAAGCTCTGATAGGCTCAATTCAGTTTTATGCCAAAAACAATTTAGAGACTGTCTGTAACTCTGCTGCACCTGAGTGAAGCGCTTTAGGCCGCGTAAATATGGATTAAATTCATCAACCTTAGAACAAGTAACAATAGAAAGTTTGGATAACTGACCTGGACATTGGAGGTGAAAACTGTGATTTGACTGTTGATCAAATCTGGTGACCAGCAAGCAACTTTAATCTTCAAAGACCCACAAGAATTAATAGAACAAAACTCATCAAAATCCAGCTAAGCTACCATTTATGAAGCTTCGTTGTAATTACTTAAATAGCAACACTGATAGTATTCACTAGTGAGGTGCATTAATAAAACATTTTAAATTCATTTCATGGACACATATAAAAGCATACGATCACAATCATGTTGGCGGCCACAATAAAAGTTTGATTGTGCTGAAGCATCGTGATGCTACTCAGGAAACATTAAATTGCATGTGACAGCAGCTGTTTGACTCAGGTACTCTGGAATTCTGGGCTATTTCTTACACACCAAGAACATCTCCACTTTGTTCGTGAGGAGAAAAATTGAAGGTGTTATCATCTGCAGCAGTTTGCTGACGCCTGAGGCTGCACAGGTGTCACATTTCCATCTGTTTGTTGTCCGTCTTTCAACCCTGAGGTGAGACTCGACTCCAGCCATCTTGTCCATATTTGCACAGTGAATCTGCAAACCGCCATCAGTCTCACATGGATACAGTCACATGTGGATCTGCTGCGACTGTGTGACACTTGTGGCTCCTCCTCCTCGTTGTCCGTCGTCACACCGTGGTCGTGCGCGAGGTGAACGTGCCATTGCGAAACACCACATCAGAGGCCAAACAGTCTTTGGGGAAATCCAGAGGACCACAAGTCACTTGTCTCCTCAAAGCGACGGCACAGTAGTCTACCTGCTCAGCATCCAGTCCAGATTCCAGCCAGCGGAAACACACGATGCGCTGGAATGAGCGGCGAAAATTGTCGGACACAAAGCCGTACAGGATGGGATTGGCGCCGCTGTTGGCGTAGCTAAGAATGACGAAGAGCTGCGTGACCATCGGGTCAGGCGGCCGGTGGAAGACGCTGACCAGCTGGACGATGTAGAAGGGCATCCAGCATAGGACAAACACCGCCACCACCAACAGCACCATGCCAGTGATCTTCTTCTCGGAGCGCCGCCGCTGAAGCCAACCAGCTTTCAGCCCGACCGCTCGCATCCTGGCCACCATCAGGCAGTAGCACAAACATATGGCCCCGATGGGCAGCAGAAACCCCAACAGAAAGGTGTAGACCACGAAGGCCTCCGACCAGGCCGCCTCAGGCCACAGGAAGTTACAGTTCACACCACCGTCCTGGGCCGGGACGGTGTCTGCGAAGATGATGATGGGCAGGATGACGATGAGCGACAGCCCCCACACACACACATTCACCACCTTGGCAACGGTGGGGCGACGGTAGCGAGCAGCCTTGATTGGGTGCACCACCGCCACGTAGCGGTCCACACTCAGCACAGTCAGACAGAAGATGGACGTGAACATGTTGATGCCGTCCACACTCAGCACCAGCCTGCACATCAGAGAGCCAAAGGGCCAATGGCGCACAGCGGCGGACGTGGCGAGAAAGGGGACGCTCAGCATAAAGAGTTCGTCAGCGATGGCCAAGTTGAGAATGTAGATGTTAGTGGCTGTTTTCATTTTGGCGTATTTAAGAATGACATAGATGACCATGGCGTTGCCGATGAGACCGATGCCACAGACTAGAGCGTAGATGGACGGGATGATGATCTTGCTGGCGTCCTGCTCCTGCAGGTAGTCCTCGTAGTCCGTACTGCCGTTGTAGGGCAGCCCTGTTGCATAGGGCCCATAGTCTTGGCTCCCGTTGAAATCCATTGGAACTGTTGACATGTAGGTGACGCTAACTCAACAACTGAATCATGCTAGCCAATAAAGCGGTTCGCTTTGCCTAACAATGTCATGTCTCTCATTTCCAAATTCTGGTTTGGCACCAGGCCGAGCACTCGGGCGAGTCCCCCCTAAAATCTGCAGCTTAGTACATCTCTTTCACCTTCTTAGAAAATCATCAGACCGCAGCTCAGCGACTCCAGTCACAGTCAGCAGGTGAGGTTCTACTCTCAGTCAGGAGGTGATGTTCTACTCTCAGTCAGCAGGCAACACACACCTTCCATGGGTCCATGAGTTGGTGGAAGGAGTTCTTGCAGCAGGTCAGCTCATCTTGTTCTGTGGAGGCTTCCTCATGTTGTCTCTGTGATTGAGTCCTGATCTGCAGAGTTCATGAGGCTCCTGGAGAAGCTTTGCATTCATCACGCTCCCCCTGATCCCGATTATGAAAACCTGTGAGAAAAAACAAAACTGCCACTTAGTTCCCTTCAACAGACACTGAACACAGCATCAAAGTACAGGTGAGTCATGCAAGAGTTGACGATATCGGCCCTGATTATTTTGAGGATTATTAGTCATTTTCGTGCAACTCTTACGTTAACGTACTTTTGGAGGGTGACTTTCAGTGAAATTCATTCATAAATGCGTTTGATGGTCAGATCGGTGATGTATAAGGTTTGTGAAAGACGTCTAACAGTAACATCTCGAGATGTTGGGAAGCGACATCACTTCTAATGGAAGTGTGAGATGACTGAGTCAACCTGAGCAGAGCATGAAGAAGGCTGAGAACTCTGGCACAAGAGGACCTGACCTGACCCGCCCTGACCAAGGGTTCCCATCATGGAGGTTGGGACCCACCATTTTTGGTGCATATACTGCACATGCATCAAAAACCTCTGGTAATCTTGGTGGTCTCAAGTATGCAGCTCCTTTATTTTCTCATCCAGAGGCCAATCAGAGGAAACTGCATCTCAGAAACATGCAAACAGGTCTGCTGAGATCAGAATCGGACTCAGAATCAGCTTTATTGGCCGAGTTTGTGCATGCCAAACAGGGAATTTGACTCCAGTTTTTTCTCAGTTCTCTGTACAAACATAGTGACGAAAAGGAAAAAAAGGAAGTAAAGTGAACAAGTTACGTTGTTACAATGTTACGTTTGAAGCTGATGATGATGCAGGTTTAAAAAACATGGAAACAAATGATGAGCTGATATCAAGCTGCTGGAAACCGTGTGGATATTTCAAAGAGGCCAGCGGATCCACTCAGACAGCCAGCCAATCACCATCCAGTAACACACACACACACACACACACACACACACACACACACACACACACACACACACACACACACACACACACACTGGATCGGGATGCTAAACTCCCACTGGAATACGGTGTGGTGCAACCTTCGTTTCTGGGCTGAATATTCGTCAAGGAAAATAAGCCGGCGCGTTATGTATTATAATGTAGTCCCGCTGCCTTTGAAGCTATCTTGTAAGTGATGATATGCTTTTATTTATTCGCGGGAGACTCTCAACAGCTTATGAGCCAAATAAGAGACCCTGACCCTTTCACAAAATGGACCTGCAGCCCTAATATCCATATGCAGCCTCAATATTAATGTGTCATTAAGCTGCATTCTTGTGTATTCTATTGAATTAGTTTTACATAATGACTGTTATGAATTTTGCTTAGAGAGCACATTTAAGCAGTTGGGGGTAAGAGGGTGGTGGGGGGGGGGGGGGCCGATCG
>CAAKHG010016104.1:0-31878 GCA_901007715.1 Dactylopterus volitans | reverse complement strand
TTTTTTTTTTAAAAAATAAAAAAAAAGGGGGGGGGGGGGGGGGGGGGGGGGGGGGGCTGACCGAGAATGACCCCCGTAATTTTTTTCATCTTTTGATTGGCTTTCGTTCTACCTTTCTTATTCTCCATGCATCCTGGTCAACTTTAGCCACTGAGTTTGGTGCTGCCAGTCCCGGATATGTCCTTATCCTTTTCTCCTCAAACATATCTCCATTTGCATGGTCGCCATGTTTCTTACATCTCTTGAGGCACGTCCGACATAGGACGCTCTCGTGGATCAGGTACATATATTCCTCAAGTTCTGACGTTGTCTTTGGCACCTCCTCATCGTCCACCTGAACAAATGACAAAGGATTCCGCATCATGTTCACCCTAGTCAGATGGCGTGAGCCTTTCACAAAGTCTGGTATATAGGTGAAGAGGTTATCAAACAGGCCTAACTCTTTGAGTCTGTCTAAGGCCGCCAACGTGGGCGGCAGGCTGTCCAGCTGGTTCATGCCCAGATTGAGACTGTGCAGGTTGATGAGGCAGCCCAGCGACGAGGGTAAACCGGCAGAGGTCAGGCGGTTGTTGGACAGGTTGAGGTGAGTCAGTGCCACCAGTTTCCCGATGGACTCCGGCACAGAGTGCAGCCTGTTGCTGTGCAGGTCCAGCCACCTGACGGACAAGAAGTTCCCAATGCCCTCTGGGAGTTTCTCTATCCGGTTGCGACTCAGGTCCAGCTCATCCACATTTGTGAGTTTGAGTAGGCACCTCGGGAAGATGGTTATACCCATGTTGCTGAGTGTGAGTCTGCGGTGTCCATCTGGCGTGACCCATATGGCCTTTTTGGCAGCCGTGAGGGTCACCTTTCTCCCCCTTTTGGCCCCCTTTCCCACGGGCATGGTGCTGCAACACATGGAGAATTACTGCAGGATTCAGTTAAAAATTTTCATCTGAGCTTCACTTTTGTGACGGTTGCCAAGAGGCTGATTTGCAATAATTTATCTAATCTACGCCAGCACATAATACTATAGTAAATAAATCTGTCGTGTGTTTGTTTATGTGTATGCAAGGCTGATGTGATTTATTCAGATACAAAGGCTTATGTATGGCCCGGGGGCAATGGGGAAAGCATGCTCTCTGAGGAATGAGAGCTTGAGCGGTGTGTGCGTGCGTGTGTGTTTGTGCGTGTGTGTGTGTGTGTCGCACTTGTGTTGCCGTGTTTTGTATGAACGAGTGCGCGTTCACCCGGTGTTGCCCATGGGGGTATTTAAGAGCACGACTCTCTAATTAAGGCTAATGCTGGGGAACAATAGGAATGAGGCGACACCGGGTAATACAGCAAAAACAAATGAGTTCTGATGCTCCCTCACCATTCAACTGATTGAGCTGTTTGCTTCTTTTCAAGCAAAGAGGGGGCGAGTCGCGTGTGCCTGCGCGTGTGACATACGTGAGCACGTCCGGACTACAGTACGCGCGTGCGTGCGCGAAGAGTCAAACCAGGACGTTGATAAATGATAGTTAGGGAGTGTTGGGAGTGTGATGAGGGCTTCACTCTTCTCCCCTCCCTGTGTAAGAGAGCAAGGTGTGTGTCTGTTTGCGTCTGTGTTACACCCCAAGGCCCTCTCTCGCCTCATTCATCATCCTCAGGATGAGAGGGGTTATCCACTGGTGCTTGTTCCTATTATAACCTCCTATAGAAGACTATTGCATGAAATTATTGCCTGCAATTAGATAACACATACTGGACAAAATGCAATGATTGATTTAGTGTAGCTTCACAAAATAATTTGGTCGGGCGTTATTGGACGAGGGGAGGAATTAGAAACTGGATACACTTCCAAGTAGTTCCCCGCTCACCAGCAGCTAAAGCCAATATGCAGCAACGCGGACGAGCAAGAGCAGCATTTCCTGCAGAGAATGCACGTGAGTGCATGTGAGTGCTGACCGGCCGAAGCGCTGCTGGAAACTGCAGTGCAGAAACGGTAAAGCTGAAGCGGAGCATTAATGTACACTTGGCGCTAAAGCTGAAGAGAGATGAACATTTGAAAAATTGCGAAAAGCAAAAACAACAAAAACGACAAGCTTGCTTCGGGTTCCTGTCTGTGTGATGGTTGCCGTGGTGACGGATTAACAAAGCAAGAAAGACATCAATGCAAAAAAGGTTAGCTTAACTACATCAAAGCGGAGATAGTTTGACCACAAAGGAAGCTTTAAGTGTGAATGCCCTCAGCATTCAGCAGCCTTCTTTTCTTTTTCTTCTTCCTACTCCATGAGTTTGTTTGTTTTTTTGCATTTTTTTGCTGGCTAACTACTCCTGCATACATTAAGTTACAGAAACCATTCAGATATCAGAATTTATTTGATAACTTTTTGTGATTTTTGAGCGTTTGTTAAAAAAAACGTGTGGCGTTGAAATGAATGGACTTACCGTTTTTTGCCTCTGTACATGGTTGTATTATGTTATACTGTGTGACATCATCATGGCAATTCAGCTGTACAACAACTATTTATACGTATTCATTCATGGCAATGTGAAAAAGATGCTAGTGTTTATCTCCTCAATCTAGTTTGCTTTCATGACATCAAAGCAAACTAGATTGGTGTTTTCGGCTTTTTACACTTTAAAAATATTCAGCTTTCTTAAGCTTTAGAGCTAGGTGCATGCAAGCTTCATTTTTTTTCCTACCTTTTTTTTTGCATTACGACAGCAAGTCAATTCAGCCTTTCAGCATTTGTGTTTATTTTCCGCAATTACATTTTTACGACACAAATTTCAACCTTGCGCTCTGCTGTGTGTCAACCCGAAGCTATATTTTCAGGCAGAGATGGTACTCACCATATGAAGTGATTTCATGAAGCGATTAGATCATCCTCGGTTTTAAAAGCACATCAGCAGCCTCGGCCCTTGCGCACCAGCCATTTTGGTTTGTAGCCTCTCAACCAAAAAGACAAAAACACGCTGTAGTCACGCGCTTCAAAACCGGTCAGCATGTAGACATACAGAAATAATACCTGGTAGTCGTATCCCGCTGTGGTGAACGGATCAGGAATGTAATATTGCTGTTACCAGCATTTCAGCCTGCCTCCACCGAATGGGGAAAGTCAAGGTCCTCTTGTTTCACACCGTTACTTAGCAACAGGGGTGTTTGGCACCGAGACTTTACTGCCAACAGAGGGAAAAGAGATTTCAGGAGCATTTGAATGCTCTCCTGCTTTGGGTCAAACAAGTTTAGATAGGTGCTCCATGAGTGAAATACTTCATGAAACGTTCAGGGGAAAAAAAATGTCCTTTAGCATAGATGTTTTGTATAGTCTTTTATGTAAACATGATATTTTAATTCAGCAGTCTGTTTGACTGAAACCTTGAAGCATGCATCTAGTTGGGCCAGCGTTTTATTATAAGATAAAATCACCGTCTTTGAACCAGCTCTTGCATTAACCAAAAAAAAACAAAAAAAAAAACCCTCTGCTTATAGTCAGTAAACTATTCTATGACAGAATTGTGATGAAGTTGTTCCTGTTAGTCCAAGCAGTCATTAACCATGTGAGGCGCTGTGGCGTGTCGAAGCAAGTCATGTAAGAACCTAGAGTGCCGTCAGTTATCTTGAGGAAAATATTGCTCCCTCTTGTAAATGTCTGCTGGTGGAGACGAGTCACCGGGCCTGCCGTCTTACCGCAAGCGTGTTCCCTCCCCATCACGCACTTGGTCCTCCACGTGCCACCTCTGTGCACTGTTTATGCTCCATGCCAGCTCACCTCAGTCCTGCAACTGCTGCCACAGCTGTGCACGCGCGCCATGTCTGTTTCCTGAATCGCTCACTCACCCTCCAGTCTACCGGGTCAGCACTGGTTGCTAGGCAACAGAGCAAGCGAAAACAACAAAAAGGAGGGGAAAAAAAAGAGAAATGCGGTGTGTGTCGTTAATGCATTGTTCCGTGATCAGCCTCTCATCCTAATTGGAGTTATTTGTTTTCATGTGCATCAGGAAGACTCCTGTGGTGGAGAAGGCGGCCCTTGTGAAATGGCAGGTAACGCAGTGAGCGCGGCTCCTCATCCATTTTTTCTCACTATTTCTGTTTTCAAGACAAGAGTGATGCTCGCCAGATCGTGGGATAAACATGACATCAGCAATACATTAATGTCATAACTCAGTTCTGGTTTTGTTCAAAAATGCAGGCGTGTTTTTTTTTGTTGCCTTTTTGTGGCGGGGCTTTCATCTCCTTCATATCAATCTTTCTCTGTCCTCCAGCGAGGGGAGTTGAGTAACTTTGAGTACTTGATGCATCTGAATACTCTTGCCGGGAGGACATACAATGACCTGATGCAGTATCCAGTTTTCCCCTGGGTCCTAGCTGACTACCAGTCAGAGGTAGCGCCTCACAGGGCAACACACTGCACACAGTATATGTATCTTCTCTCAAAGGTTGCATCCATGCGATTATCCATCTCCGTATCCCCCTGGACAGACGCTGGACCTGTCAGATCCGGCGACCTTCCGCGATCTGTCCAAGCCAATGGGTGCTCAGACGGAGAAGAGGAAACAGATGTTCGTCCAGAGATACGAAGAAGTTGAGAACACTGAGGGCGAAGGTGCTTCTTTCTTTTTTTCTTTTCATATTCCAGTCTTTCACCTTTTTTCTGTGCTGTTATCCACCTTGTTTCCAACAAGCCGTTTTGAACGTGTTTTTTTTTTTTTAGGAGATTTGTCAGCACGATGCCACTACTGCACCCACTACTCCTCGGCCATCATCGTGGCCTCCTTCCTTGTCAGGATGGAGCCCTTCTCCCACACCTTCCAGACACTGCAGGTGAAGCCTTTGACTCCGGGAAGCGCAACAATGTATCCGGGTCACTGAGGGCTCGCGGAAGGCAAGATGTCATTTCATGTTCTTAAAATAGATAAGCTGCCGTGCAACGGGAGAACTCCATGGCCGTGAAATGAAAGGTTAACCCGAGGATCTGCGGAGGCCTGCGGTGGCACGTGAACGCACGCGCGCAACGCTGCATGGAAAAGATGAATGTAGATCAAATCCTGTTGCAATCACTCAGCCCCAGACGTTTTGTCTAGATCTCCTTTTTTTCTCTCCAAAGAAATGGAAAAAGTTACATTCGTTGTTTATCACATTGTTTCCACATGCCCACACGCCTTCCGCAAGCTCGCTGCTCGAGATGCCCGACGTCATTCGTCATTTGTTTGCAGTTTTTAACATGAAACCTGGCTAATGATATCACTCTAATATGCGCTATTTTGAGCACTCTGGATACGCTGCTGTTTTTGGTATGGAAGATTATTGTGAGATTTCAATATATATGCAAATAATTGCGGAAAGCATCTAAAAGAAGCCGATGCAAATGGCCACAGATGCTACAAATATGCGATACACCACCCAATTGATTATAATGAAAAGGCATGCATATTTGATAGTAAGAATAAAGCAATAAAGATGTTAGTGTGCTGAATTACAGGGCCTTTTTGTCTTTTGAAGCACATAACGGTTGTGCAATAATATCCATAACTAGATTTACATCTCTAACCAGGTTTACCAGTATATATGCTATTTTCATTCATTGAGGTAATTGTTTTACTCTAAATTACATTCTCTCTCATGAGATTTCCATCATACATTACGGAATTTTGGAGAAATACGAAATGCTTCCTTTGTATAAAGTATGGTTCGCTCCTCCCGAGCAGCTTTATTAATATGCCTGATGAAGTTTTGCACAGTTTGGTGCCGGCGTCTGACATCGATGTGGCTCGTGCCGTCACAGGGAGGGTTCGATATCCCGGAGCGGATGTTTCACAGCGTGAAGAAGGAGTGGGAGTCGGCCTCCAGAGACAACATGGGGGACGTGCGAGAGCTGATCCCGGAGTTCTTCTACCTGCCCGACTTCCTGCTCAACTCCAACCACATGCAGATGGGTCAGGCACAGATCTGTACATTTCTTTTTAAAAAAAAAGCGCACGTCCGTTGTTAGTTGTCCGAGGCAAATCTCCTATTTTCCCACTGTCGTGAACAAATCCTGTGAAACAACCGCTTTGCAGTACTTTCAAACTGTGTCTGTGGCTCTCTTTGTTCCACCAAGAGTTCCAAGTGTTCCATGAGGACTTTATTATTTGTTGTTACTAAAGAGAACCATAATCAGTGTTCATTTTTTATGACTATGCATGAAATCACAGTGTTTAAGTGGAGGCGTCGCTTGCGGTGATGAACCGACAGAGAACAGGCGCATTTTTGTCATAGAAGGAATGAACGGCAGTAATGATGGCTGCATCAGTTTTGGAGTGCCAACCACAGGGCCGCTGTTACTGTTGTTAGTAACTATAGTGAACTTTGATTTTTTATTATTTAACAGTGAGTTTCAGCTCATTGTTTAACTGTCAGTCCCGCAGGTGTTAATCCTACATTGACCAGGTTATAGAGATATGATTCAAAATGAATGATTATGTCGACAGGCTTTTTTTTAATTTTAATTTATATTTACCAGGGACAATGCACAATATGCATTGCACAGTTATAACTAAAAGCTCGTTTTCATCTGTGGTCCCTGCGCAGATGCCAGGAGTGATGCACGGGTCGCACAATGAAACGTTGGGGAGGGGAAAGGAAGACAAAAATGACAAAAACCACAAGAGCAGAACAAAAAAGACACAACAATCCCACAACAATGAAAATGCAGCGCGTTTTCCACACGGGGAGCGCGCCATCAGCGCCATCGCCTCAGCTAACCAGAAATAAAAAAGGAAAAAAAAAACACTTTTTAATTAGACTGCCATATCAACTTAAAATGAAAAGTGTCAGTATTGTGTTGCCAGTTTGTTTGTTTTTTTTCTTTCTTTTCTTTTTTTTTTTTAAATTTTTTTTTACTGCCGCCCTCATGTGACCAAACAAATCAGTTAACACAGGTTTTAGTGTTTCCTCATTGCGTGTCGCCTTCAGGCTGAACAAACGCCGAGAATGTGCTCCTTCCCTCAAAAAAACATTTGCTAAGCAGCTGCTCGCAAAGGCTTTTGAGCCATGGGTTGTTTACATCCGCAAACTGCTCTCATCTGTTGTGTCTCCTGATTGTTTACTGCTGTCCGGCCTAGCGTGCTGCTGTAAAACTGTTTTGGGGGACACGTGTTTACGCTATCTGACCTAGCGCGCTCTTTGTCCCCACGTATTTCCATATCTCTGCAGGCTGCATGGAGGACGGCACCGCTCTGGGAGACGTGGAGCTGCCGCCGTGGGCGAAGGGTGACCCCCAGGAGTTCATTAGAATCCAGCGAGAGGTGAGTGACCCCCGACCTCGCTGAGGCTGTTTGGCCTGTTACATACTGTATGAGGACTTTTCCCATAAGACCTAATAATGTTTTTTTCAATACTGATGTGGCCGATGTACACAGAAGATGTACTATTTTAGTATATAAATCAACTGTCCACAGTAACGGGGTTGTTTGCGGTGAGTCGGCTCGCCTCCATTCACGCTGCAGCTGCGTAAGGGGGAGAGACCTCGGTCATGACACCATAACAAGTCTGCCTTTATATGCTCAAAACACCATTTTGCCTCATTTTCTTCAATTCTGTTAGTGCTGACTGTTTTCAGATATAACGACCAGTTGGTGCGCTTATCAATCAAAACGTGTCTGAAGTTTCTATGGGAGAACAACAAGCCTATTTACTCGTATTCGGGGCAGACTCAAGACTTTATTTTTCCGTAATGTCATTATTTTTGCCAGATGTTTGTGGGCTCAGCGTTCTCTCCCTCTCTCTCTCTCTCTCTCTCTCTCTCTCTCTCTTCCTCTCTCTGTCTCTCTCCTTCCCTCCCTCTTTTTCTCTCTCTTTCCCTCTGTCCCTCTCACTCTCTCTCTGTCTCTCTCCCTCACTCTCTCTGTCTCTCTCTCGTTCCTCAGCTCTTTCTCCTCTTTCCCTCTCTGGGGTTGTTGTATCTCTGCTCCTTTTCTTAGTCTGATCCCTCATGTTCCTTTTTACATTCCTGGGGCATCTTGATACTTATAACTGTAATCTAGTGAACTACTCATATTGTCCACCATTGTCATAAAATTAGTGACTTTAGAAGATTGTTTTTTTTCCCCCTTTCTTCCCTATACAAATTAACTCTGGACAATATAGCCTTGTTATGATCTGCTCTGTTTTGTTTTGGGGGTTTTTCTCTCCAGTTTTTTCTTGTTCCAGGATGTGTATATTAAGATTGGGCACAAGCGCACAGTTGGTCATAATGCTCACTTTTTCTTATTAACTCTTCAAAACCAATCCCTGGCTAATTCCGCCCAGATCATTCTTTAATTCCAACATTGAGGATAAGCTCATAACATAGCCGTGCAGCGTCCTGTTCTTTCGGAAGAAATCATAGAGTGGCTAAATAATTTGATTGGTTGTGCGTTCTCATCAAAGTTTCTTGTGTTTCTAAACTCTCATATTAACGGTTTGACTGATGGTTTTTGCTCCCAGTGTAATAACAACAAGCAGTGTGCACCTGTATTTTAAGACTCCCCCACGCAGGTATAGTAATATTGTAATTTGATGTTCTGACTTTCTGCAAAAAAATAAATAAATCCGCTGCACTGGTTCCCTCAGGCCTTGGAGAGTGACTACGTGAGTTCCCGCCTCCACCTGTGGATTGACCTGATTTTCGGCCACCGCCAGCAAGGTCCTGCAGCCGTGGAAAGTCTCAACACCTTCCATCCCTACTTCTACGCCCAGAGAGGCCGGCAGGGCGCCAAAAAGGATCCTCTTATCAAGAGCACGATCTTTGGATATGTCAGCAACTTTGGCCAGATTCCCAAGCAGGTAAAATCGTTTGGACGATCTTTTGCAGGTCCCACGGTGTAATTTCTCTTACTGGAAGCCGATATTAAAAATGATTGTTCCCTGTGACTGCTTGCCGCCTTTCCTCATAGCTCTTCACCAAGCCCCATCCGGCTCGCGGTGGCACAAAGAAAGAAGCGTCATCATCGCCGTCCCACCCAACTCCATTTTTCTTCAAACTTGACAAACTGAAGACCACTGCCCAGCCACTCAGAGGTACAGTGAGACAATTTTAAGTTGAAGAAAAAAAAAATATGAAAGGGGCGGGGATTATGACCTATGCTCTACCCAGCCAGCAGGGGGCAATCAAACCAGCTATGACATATTATTTTGGCTCTTTTTCTTCTAATCTTTGCGACAGAGTCTAAATGGCTCTTTCTTCCAGTCTGCAGTTGTTATACCAAGCTAAGCCAGGTGGCTTTATATTCGCTATACTCACAGCAAAACTGCCAAACGAAATCTTTCCTTTAATACAGCAAAGCAAAGCATGGCACAATTCAGCTTTATAATCAGCAGATAACAGCATATCAAGGCTGAATTTAGCTCACTCAGCAGAAAATGGTTACCATCACCTTCATTTGGCACTGTTTCCGTATTGTTCCTCCTTTATTTCATTTCATATCATTTGATGACAATTATTATATACAAGCTGTGCCCCAGTCTTAAGGGAATCGTTGAAACAGCGCAAGAACGTCTATAGATTAATTTACACTCTGGAAAGGTAGAAGGAGCTATCTGTTAAAGCTACAATATGGAGATGACTCTTCCACTGAGCCCTACTTAATAATCTGAATATCCCTACAGGCCCACTGAGAGAGAGGAGATGAATCTGCAAATGCTCAGGGAGAGATTCCTGCATATTACATTTCATATTAAATCTTTGAGTGTCTGATCTGATCAATAAGCAGATAGAGATGAATAGGAGGAGGAATGCTAAGAGTAAGGCAGCCATAACTTCTTTCTGGGGATTTTAGAAGCAGAGCTGGCGACAGGACGTAATGATTTCTGCCTGTTCCTGCATGAATAGGTCAATTACAGGAACAATTACAGCCCCTCTCTCGCTTTCTCACACTTCTTCAGCGACACACACACACACACACACACACACACACACACACACACACACACACACGCACACGCACACATACAAACTGTGCTCTCCAGGATGCAGCTGTCCTCCAAGGACTGAGCCTCAGCCTGGTGTAACCTGGGAACGATATTTTAATTGCCCATTTTTCTTTGGTTTATGTAATGAAAGTTTACTGAGCTACCAAACTCTTTAATGTGATGCCTCTCTAGTGCTGTTGCCTTTTGTTTTTTTAGCCAGCCAAGGTGATGCAGGTACAGTAAGGGCAGAATGAGGTCACTTTCTCCATTTTTTTTCTATATTCCTTCAATAGATCCACATGATTTATGTTATATAATCTGCCTTATTTTTTGCTTGTTCATTGTGTCTCACTCGCAGTCACGCTGTCCTTCTTTCTGCAGAGCTGCGAAGAGGCCCAGTGGGTCAAATACTGTGTCTGGAAAAAGAGGTGGCGGTCCTTGAGAGGAACCGACTCGTCTTATCACCTCTGTGGAGCTGCTTCTTCAGCTGGGGTTTCCCCGACAACAGCTGTGCCTTTGGAAACTACGCCACAGAGAAGGTAAGATACGGAGGCTCTTTCAGACAGCCTTGCCACTCTGTAGCCATCTTGGTAACGCCTGGCAGTTATTTTGAGCTGGCAAGACCAGACTCCTGCCTAAATGAATGGGTTACAGCGCTGTGACTGCAAGCTCAGTGGTCACCAGGACATAAAAACCTGCATGAATAGAATCATGTGTCGGATCTGTTTGAAACAGAAAAAAAAGAGGCTGAAAAACTTTGCCTGACTTTGCCCTGAAAAACAGTTTACAACGGCTCTCACCAGACATGGCAAGGTTTCACAACACCGACATCTTTCATAGCTCAATCAATCTGCCGTGTATTCGCCGATCAGGCATAACATAATGACCACTGCATGTTTACCATAGAATTTAACGCAACAGCCCTGCAATAAATTCTCCCTTCTGGAGGAGTTTTATGTTGATTTTTTTTTTTTATTGAATCTGTTTGAGAGAGTTGTATTTTAATGATTGTTCTCGGGGCCGTAATTTGTGATGCTGTTGAACTGCACTGGGTTATACTGAGAGGTGTCCCTAAACTTTTGGCACCCCAAATGCAAACGACCGGGATGACCAGTTATTTCAGGGCTGTCGCATTATATTCGATGGTGAATGTGACGGTCCTGGTGTTAGGCTTGATCGGTGTAGCATGCCGGGATGAACAGCATATTGATTTAATTTTGCTGGCATTATCACGTGTACCCTGCCTCGCGCCCAATGTCAGCCGGGATTGGTTCCAGCACCCCGCCGACACTCAAGATGAGAAGTTACCGACAATGAATTGATTAATTATAACACAGCTTTCCAGGTACATAAACAAAAGTTTAGGGGCACAGATGTCCACGGAAGCAAATGTAAAAAAAAAATAAACACTTCTCTGTGCTATGTTAAATGGGTCTGGCCCCATGTCACAACCCTGCCACCATGTTTAGTTCAAATCAGCTGTGTTTGAGTTTGTGTGTCAAGTTGCCAAGAGACAGACAGACAGACAGACACGGGTGAAAATACAATCTCCTTTTTTTTTTGTTAATTATGTACAGCCTTTTACTACCTTTTCATCGTTTGGATGCTGCTCAGAATCAGTCTTAAACTGGTATTTCCCCCAGTTGAGTCACGCTGGGTCTGGCAGGCCACTGATGCCGCACACACCGCCGGCTAATCAGTAAGAGCTGATTCTTACAATTAATAACACTCCATCAAAACAGGGAGGAGCTCTTAATGACCTGCCAAGATGTCACTGACTTCATAGCAGCTGGGACTAAAACTTTCTATTTATGTGCTTAATTTGGCAAAGCTCTCTCTTGTGTTATGCAGTGTCACCTACAGTATATCTCTGTTTGTTAGCTTTGGGAGGAGGGTGTTTGGGGTTACTTGGCAACAACACTGGTAGGTGTTTATGGGGTATGATAGCTAAGCGCTCAGTATCACAACAATTAAGCATGAAAATACTATTTTTTTTCCTGACTACACTTGCATTATATCATCTGATGACAGGTCATTAGTGCTCATCAAATTGGCGATTGTGGCCGTGGAAGTACAATGTTTAATGAGAATTTTTAAATGGCCATCATTTGTTTTTGTTGTGCTGGAATGGCTGGTGGGTGGAGGCGATCGTCATAATCAGATGAAACACCGGTCGCATTATCACACGCACGCGATTGCAGCGGCATGACCATACGTGTCCATCTCCAGACCTTTGCGGCGTGTGAGAATTCATGCGACTGGGGGGAGACGCTGTGCGCCGCCTGTCCCAACCCCGCGACCATCGTCACCGCGGGAGCCAGCGGTGTGGTTTGCGTGTGGGACGTGTCGGTCGCCAAGGACAAACTCACCCACATGAAACTTAGACAGGTGAGTGCTGTCTCCAGCTGAGGTCAGCACAGTTCTATTTCAGGACTCAGACGCTGACCCCTTTTTTTCACCCCCCCCTTCCCTCCAGCCGCTGTACGGCCACGCAGACGCGGTCACGTGTCTGACTGTGTCTGAGGTCCACAGCGTCATCGTGAGCGGCTCCCGCGATCTCACCTGCATCCTGTGGGACCTGGAGGAGCTCAGCTACGTCACCCAGTTAGCCGGACACGCATCCAGCATCTCGGCGCTGGCGATCAACGAGCTCACGGTAAGCCCCATCTTTTAACAGCGCCTTTCTGTGCATACCAAACCAACCTAAAACAACTCTCTCCCCTCTTTTTGAGTTTGTTGTGGTCTTTGGCTGCCATATTGTTCCCCCTCGCCCACCTCGCAGCATCGTCGGAGGGCGGACCCTCACTGATGACAGCATGAATATCCTCTGCCTGTGTGTGTGTGTGTTGTACCTTTTTTGTCGCGCATGCCTGTGTGCGTCCGTGCCGTCAACACCACTTATGCTCTGTCCAAGGGTGAGATCGCGTCATGCGCGGGGCCTCGGCTGTACCTGTGGACGATGAAGGGGCAGCTGTTGTCCTGCGCCGACACTTCCTGCGGGCCTCAGGCAGACATCCTTTGTGTCAGCTTTACACAGCGGCAGGAGTGGGACGCCAGGAACGCCGTTGTCACCGGCTGTGCAGATGGCATTATACGGGTGGGTTTGTTTTTAATTTGTGCGCGTGTCCGCGTGTGGTTAAAGTAAGCGATAGCAGCTGCAATGCATGAGAGAATGTCTGTCTCTTTAAAGTCACTCCCCGCCAACTCTCTGTAATAGGTGAGCAGGAGAGGTTTGCTGTGCTTTTATACAGTATACTGCACACTATTCAAATATATACAAGTCATTACTTTGGCATTAGCCTTGCAGGTAGCAGCTTGGACGTCCATCAAGGTATTAATAACAGCATATGGGCTGTATGTGTGGTGTGTGACTGTTTTGCTTAGGATTAATATAAGCATATGCTGCCTCTCTGCAATCAAGCCGCAAACTCTTAAAATTGGGCTTCACTTGGGAATGGGTGCCCATGCTATATGCGCGCACACAAATGGCATTATTACTTTATTATCACCTTGAGTTATGGGCCGTGTGTGTGTGTGTGTGTGTATGCGCCCGACGCGCACGTGTGTGTTTGTTATTATGTTGAATTACGTCTGATTTTGCTACTCGTTATGTGTCTCTCATACAGATATGGAGGACAGAGTACACCAGAACACAATTACCTGGCCCTCCAGAAGAGCCCGTGTCCCCAGGGCAAGACCAAACAGCACAGACAGAGACGGCGGGTAATGCCACTGGCAATACAACATGATGTAGATGTATTGTATTTATAACAGCAACGGTGACAATAGCGGAACCGCAAGAGTGGCTCAACGGAAAGAAGCTGCACCCAAAAAAAGAAGTGATTGTTTTTATTTTGCGTTTGAAAGAGAAGCCCGCCGCTATCCAATTAGATGAATCCTTAAGTGTGAGATGATTATTTTTAACCGCTCATCTCAGAGCTAGACAGATGAGAGCTTACCCCATCCCTCACTAGCGTTAGGGCTAGCAGGAATTATATTGTTATAAAGTTATTAAACATGGAGGCAGTAAACACTGATGAGTAATTCTGCTGACGTGTGTGCGCGTGTATAATTTAGAAAGCAATAATACCCAGATCCAATTTGGCATACGTTGGTTACAGCCTCACGTCACCTCATAGGAGTATAATAGTTGGCAAATTACATTGAGACAAGTCTTTACGTAACACTAAAGCTTTTATATTCAAGGGATTTTTTTTCTCGCTTTAACGGCCTTCTGACCGCAGATAAACACTGTTTTAGGACACTTTTTATTTCTTTCTTTATTTTTCTTTTTTGAGCTTTTTTTGGTGTGTGTGTGTGGGGTGGGGGCCCCGCAGGGTTCAGGTTACAGTCAGGGTGGACAACTGCCCTGTGATTCAGTAGTAAATGGAGGTTTCTTGTGATGTATCCACAGTGAGCGGCGCGTGCCAGGTTAAGGGCTGGAGGAGACATCTGGTGTTGTGTCGGGAGCTGAACAGAAGTCAGGCCGCGTCGCAGCGCCGCAGCAAGAATAACCCGGCTATCACGGCGCTGGCCATGTCCAGGTGCAGTAAATAAGGGGCAGAAAACGGAGGCGGAGGAAATAAAGCCACACGTGTAACCGCTTTTTCGACACGTCATGTGCGTTTTTCCCGCATGCCTCACGAGAGGACTCGCGCCACCTCACTGATTTGCATTGTGTTCAGGAGCCATGCGACTCTGCTGGCGGGTGATGCCTGGGGCAGAGTTTTCTGCTGGACCTGCGAGTGAGAGGTGGAAGGATGCGGGCACGATCATGACTCCGGGCGCAGCCTCCGTCTTCTCCGAGAGAGCGTGGCGGAGACCTCAGCAGGCGCGCGGACTCCGCCGGTGTCCGACACCAGCCGAGCATCGAGAGCCACCCAGCGTTTCAGCTCTGTTGTTTGTGCATTCAGGGAGAACAATGTTTTGCAGTATTTGTCTCATTCAGGTCTCAGAAATAGTGAATATTTTACCTGCTGCGTAAATATTTAATGCTGTATTTTTCTGTGTAAATACTGAATTACAAGCGATTTGAATAAAACTCGTTAGCCACTGATGGGCGTTTGCCAAAATCTCCTTTTGTGCCGTGACTATAAAATGAGATTTCTATCTGAATGAAATCAGGGCTGGCCGAGGTTTGTATTTAATCTTACTTTATGTTATAAAGGCGAAAGCTCAAGGGCGCTGTCTAAAATTTTCAAGACCTTCTTGGGGGGGGATTTGGATGTTATTTTACAATCACTGAAATTAACCTTTGCCGCCTCTGTGGCTGGTCGGGGGGCCAGAAATCGTCTGGCTGGACTGGGCAGCCTGACAATGAAAAAGAGGAGTAGTGCGAGTGATAAATAAGAGCGCGCCTGTTCAGCCAGCATTCCCTGACACAGACACAGTTAATCATTTAATTCTAGAGCTGGGGCACTTCCTTTGGTCGCGAAATCCGAACGATGGCATGCACACATGTCAGCATTTTATGCTACGAGGCTTGTTTTCCTTTGGTGGATTTTTGCGGCATGAACAACTCCGAATGTTTAGACGGTTGTGAATAATTTACTGGGCTGGCTTTGTTTTGCCCAACATGTTTTTTAAGAGCCTTTGTAATGTGGCCTTAATCACCGCTTGAGCGCTCTTTCATCGTCTTGTGCCTTTATCATCCACATGTTTAGCGCGTACTTGTCCACTGTGTCATATAGATGTTATTAGGGCTAGTTGCGGTGTCTCTTTTTTTTGGGTCGGTCAGTCCCGTCAGCTACAACCTTGCATGATCACAATAATCTTACCTAACATTCTAAAACTTAACCCCTCCTAAGCACCTTTCAGTGAAAATGGGAGGTACTCGTGCTCGTCTTTGCACTCTTTCCTTTTAAATAAGACACCATTTTTAAAACAATAAGTTGTCAAGACTGCATGCACTCGCTCTCGACTGCCTGTCTCGCTTCCCCTCTGATGCACATGTACTTTTCTCTCTGTCGTAAAGGAAGGGGTCTCTGTCTTTAACCTTTGTGTGTGTGGCTAATTGTGCTAAGTGGAGTAGCTTAATAGAGTGGAAAATAGTCCTCATAATTTTCCCAGAGAGCGAGCAATGACCTTCTCTAAAGACAACAGCCATCTCCATTCGCTCTACGCCGCTGGTTTTATGATATGAAGTGTCAAACCGTTGGGCTCCTCAGAATAATTAAATCAAATAAATTATTGCACCTCGGCAGAACCATCTTGTAGCCTAACCCAATTATAATGCACTGTAAAGCTAATTATTAACCATGATTACAATTAGCCTAATTTGAATAAATGTAGTCATTAGCGGGTTCATCCTAGTCAGTGAATCTGAGCTGTGGGGGATGATGATCTCTCTCTGGATGTCTCCCCACTCAGGAGTGAGGAGGGTGCGTATGTGCATCATTCTGTCTCCATGCACCTCCATCTTCATCCCATTTTTCACACTCTGACCTTCACAAAACGGCCCGCACCCTTCACCTTTCCCTGGGCGCTTGAGCGTGACGCTTGCCGCCTCCAGAATTCTTTATTTGCTGTTTAAGCTTGTGCCGCTTAAGTTTCGGGCCTCCAGAGCAGAGTGACTCACTGTGTTATTTCTGTCCCCCGCTTTCTGTGTGTGTGTGTGTGTGTGTGTGTGTGCCTTCTAAGCTGGAAACATTTCATCAGACCAGCTTTTGATTTATTTTTTGAGAATAACATCTTTTCGCCATCCAACAGAGCAAGTCCCACCGGTTACATTTGCACGCGATAAAACTGATTTGCATTTGATGAGCAGCTCAGTGCCACTCTGAGTTCTTTGTTGGACTTACCACCAGTAGATTATCAACTTATGTTTAGAATAAAAGCAAGAAATATTTGGAAACGGCTTGTGCCGGCCTCCCAACAGCGGCTTCTGGCTGTGTAGCCCGCTAGTTTTTGGTCTCCACCTGTATTACAGTAGCCTTGGAGGCGGAACCGATTAGCATCGTCTTGTTGTTCCACACGTCATTAATTAAAAGATACACCTTGCACGCGACGCGCCAAACGACGGCAAATGAGCTCCGGTTAGTATGTTAAAAAAAAATAAAACCGAGAGGAAAGAAAGCTGGAGGGAGAACCGGATAAAGAAGATTTAGCAGCCTACAAGGTATGTTATATAGTTTATGTTCGTGGTAATTTTACAAGTTTGAAATTGAAGTTTGAAATTGCATGCCGCATCTACGCTGAGTGTGTTAAAGTGTTAAAGTTGAGATAATACCGAAAAAGCTAATGAGCCACGAATGTGAAATATGTACGTCAACGCGGGTGAATGACAAGAACGAAACATTCGTACAGGCATTTCATTCATTTTATTCGTTATTGTTTTTGGTTTTTTTACTCTTTTTTTCAGCAAGTTTTCACGGGTTAGTTTGGAATATGATTACGCCCTGTTTGTTTTGTTTTGTTAAATCATGACCTCGCTAGCTTACTCGCTAGCTAGCCGGGCCCAACAAAATCGCCCCGCCAGCATCTCTGAGGCCTCCGAGTATAAAAACTGGCAATTTAAAAGCTTCACTCCGGATTACATGCTGGCATATTTCCTTGGGCATTGACTCTCTTAAGGTTTGTCAGGTGCCTGATGACAAGTCCAGCATATTACTCCAGTCATGCTGCAATTTGTCGTTTAATGTTACATAACCTGTCTGTCAGGCAGCTTTGGTTACCGGCTGGAGGGATTCGGTCTCTTTCAGACAGCTACCGGCTTCTCCTGCACCGCAGCTTTGATGCCAAGCTAAACTAACCGACTGTTGTCTTTGGCCTCAAATTTACCCAACACAGATATGAGTGGTATCATTGCTATTCAGTGAGACCATCTGTCAAACTATTAACTTAACTGGTTTCAGATCGGCCGACGGGATCAGTTGGCCATTGCTGGTGTGTTGTTGTTTTTTTTTGTACGACCCACTGTTACCGTGGATACAAAGACACTGGCAGACTACAGCTGTTTGTGATATTGTGTTGTTTTTGTTTTGTTTTTCTTTTTTTCGTCTTGCTGCATACTTGCGAGGCCCTAAAATCCAACCCACATCATTTTTTAAACAAGAATTATATGAAGCAAAATTGCAGGTCTTCTCTTTGAAAGTCGCACCCAGACTTGTATTTATTCATTTCGTGTGTTAGTGCTGTTATTATAAAAGCTCGAGTGTTGCAGTACCTTACGCCGTAACGCGGCTGTAAAAGAGCCTGGACAACAATGTCTCTCCACAGTCTCCTGAGTTTACAGAAAAGTTACCAGTAAGAACATTCTTACGAACATCTGGCTTACAGGCCGGCGATGCCGACAAACAAAACAACAGAATTTGCTGAGCTAAATGGAACCACACCGGAGGAACACAAAATACACTTATCCCATATACAAACAGTTGTAGCGTACATACAGCAAAAAAAAAAAAAAAAAAAAAAAAAAATCAAATGCTAAATGTCATATTGATAATTCATAAATATAGTCCTTTGGCTGTCACTCACTCAAGAATACCCCTTTCCAGGGAGAGGGTACCATGGCATCCATGTGTCCAGAGCTGCTGCGGTTACAGCTGTTTCTCCTGGAAGAGGATCTGAGCGTACACGGTGTCTGAGCTGGAGGGCGCCGGGTCGGGGATGGAGGAGGCTGCCGGCTCCAGCCTCGGCCTGACCAGCTCCAGCTCCGCATATGTGAGACTCTCCTCTTGTGATACTCGAGGCTGGGGGGAAAAGGGAGGTATGTAATGAGAGAAACCTGAAGGAATTTAGGCCAGAGATAAGATAAATGAATTTAAAGTGAGCCTGGATGTTCCAGTTTTAGCCATAGGGGAAAATGGATGCATAGTTTTGAGTGCATGTCTCTTCTGCATTTCAAGGTTGTTTTTGTTTTTTTTGGCAAATGGTCGTGTTTGGGAGTTTTGGTAAATATCTGTGTTTTTTTTTTTTTTGTTTTTTTTTGGAGCAACAGGAAGCATATCAGCTTAGTTGAAAGGCATTCGCTTCAATAGGATTTCTTTCCCACATCCTCACATCCCCTCACGTTGCTCTAATACTATCAGTTAGTGCAAAACAAATGCGCTCATCTTTGGTGCATTTCACCGCCAAATCACAAGAACGGTGTTCGTAGAAATACTGATGATCCTTAGTTTGATTCGTTCTCTCCTGTATATACTTCCTTGACACTTTTATTAGAGAAATAAAACCAATGAAGCACTCCAAATAAATAATTGTGTTTGAGAAGCAATAAAGATAAATATAATTATCACGCTCATAACTGAATGAAGAGATGGCAATAAACTACTGCAGACAATCATGCAGTCATGAGACAAATTCCCTCTTGCACGTATCGCAATAACAACTCTGCACATAAAAACAAACAAAATCTTCACAATTTGCCTCAACAAATGTATAATGTGCATAAGTCATGATAGAGGAAGTACATAGTAATCAATGATCCGATAATCAATGACTTACAGTGGTGGATCTCCTTGGCTGAGTCTTTAACCTTCTGGGCTTCTGAGGTCTCTTTGCAGCAACAGGCACTGGAAAACACAGACGAGCTCAACTGACTCAAAACAAAATGTCACGCGCTGCCTTGCCACGGATGAAGTCAAAACCAATGTGTGATTTGTTAGAGCACGAAGATCTTCATTCTGTCTTTTTGGCTCCAGTGTGTATTTTCACCTCAGCAGGATTTTACCCAAATACACTATAAAGTTTCACTCTCAGACCAGTTTCTCTGCTGGCCTCCCAAGCGATGCTGTTTTCATCATGGAAATTGAATTATACTGGAGTTATCAGGCTGGAGCCTCACTCTTCCCCCTGCGACTCTAATGCCTCCAGTGTGTGTGGGGGGGAATATGGAAACTTCACACACAAGGCCAGGACTGGAGAGTGAACCCGCTTGCATCGCATATTACCACTCCACTATAAGGCTCGACTGTGAAAACGTCTGCTCTTGCTGACCATCTGCGTTTGCTAAATGAAACCTTGCAGGGGGTCAGATTCGGACCTCAAACCGTCATTTTACCTTTGGCTGGTATGTGTGGCGGTGGCTCCTCGGGTATTTTAGGTGGTTTCAGTGCGACTATTCTATCCGTTTTCTGCCTTGTGACTTTCCTTTGAGCTCTCGGGGAGGAACTAGATGAGCTGCTGGAGCTGGTGACGGTCTCTCCTGAGCTGCATGGAGCAGAGGAGATTAATAGAAAATCTACTGCAATCACTTATTGGTACAATCCCTCTTACTGATGAAGACATACCGTACCTGCTTTCTGGACACTTGACCAGAAGGTAGCTGTCTGTGGGGGCAATGAAATGCATGTCGATGTCAAGCAAAGACCACCAAAGTATAATCTTATGTGCTAGCAGGATAAGAAATGACCTTTTAGTCTGCGTCTCCTGTAGAAGTACTGGCAGGTGAGCACCAGAGTGAACAGGAAGATGGAAAGCAAGCCCAGCGAGCAGATGAGCACAGCGCACACGTACACGTCTGTAAAACAAAAGGGTCAAACCTTTAGAAGGGTTTTGCACTCACTAAGTATTATAACCTGAAAAAGATCGAGAGTACAGAGAGTACCTGCTAGCAAACGCCACAGTCCTCCACCGCTGCCGGCCTCCAGAGTAAAGTGCCCTGGAGAAACATTTGCGAAGAGATTTAGCGAGAAGTGTGTGCTGCAGAGAGAAAACTGTGGCCCAGAACCAGGCATCTTTGTCAAATTCTGTTGTCTGGGGGCACTGACCCAGTAGAACAGACAGCCTCAGTGGTTTCCAAAAATATCAGAACCGCCCTCATGAAGGGTGAGTCTGCTGCAGCATTGGCGCAACACACAATTGCACATGCAAGCGCACGCACGCACACACACACACACACACACGCGCACAAACTTTTGGACAGAGTTTGGGGTTTCCCCATTGCTTTGCGTCCCTGCTTCCTTTTGTTCGTGGCGTCTCCATTCTTTAATGTAGCAGTTTTCTTGTGCATATCAGCAGGAGAATGGGAAAGAATTTTGGATTTGCCAAAAAGTGATGGGTGCTCAGTAGGTCAGGGGTTTTCAGTAAAAAGCTCGAGTATGAATGTAGCCTGCGTATTGTACATCACGTAGCCGAAGCTCCCCATGGTGGCTTTTATGTTTTGTCTTACACAGAAAACTGAGCTATTTTAGCAAACGTTTGACTAGAAATCCTTCAAAAAAAAGTGTTTCATTTTTTCCAGAATGTGTGAGATTGTGTCCAAAAACACAAAATGGACACAGTAGTAAAAACGCTTTTCAAAAAAGAGTTCAGTGTAATGCAATGCAATAAATGCTCCCTTTCAATGGTATTATTTAAACATACAGTAAATCTTTAGAGGCTGTCTGACATTTCATTGAACTGTATTCGATTGATTAATTCTTTTTTGTGCGCCCCTTCTACACCACAACAGTAAAAGCAATGATTTACTCATTTGACGAGGTGGAAGGCTACATTTAACAGGCATCTCTTGACAATGTGGTCACTTAACAGTTAATTCAATGGTCAGCCACATATCTGATATTCTCAGTGTGGTTGACCACATGCTAAAATCCCTGTTTGATCACTGCAAACAGCTTGAGATAGTTTGGCAACCTGCTCTGCACTCGTGCGTCCACAGCAGCAGATGCACATCAATCTGGGCCGCGTCCGCGTTGAAGATATATTGCACGGGTTTTTATGCAGAGCTCAGACCCATCAGGTCCAGATTATGCTCATCTGCTTGACCCAGAACAAAGCCGTGGGGACAGTCTGCCAGCCCTCCTTTGGTAGGGTCAGAGGTCAGCGGTGTCTCGTGGAATCAGTTTCACATTGCAGATGTCTGCTCATTTGACTTCTTAAAAAAAACCAAAACAACCTAAACCATTAGATTCACATGGCGATTTGGGAATTGACCACCTCACCCCCGTGCTTAATCTTTTAGAATAAAAGTGGGCCAATGATCTCAGTGGGGTGTAGCCTTTTCTGCAGACTGAGGGGTTCCCTGGATTATAGTTATAACTAACTTTTCTCTTTGTTTGCCCCGTCAGCTCTTGTATTTCTGGTTTGTGGTCGATGCATGTTGGAGATGCCTGAGGTTGTGTGGCTTCGTTAGCGGAGCATTGCCCTGAATACACGGGGCAGGGCGTTGTCGGATGGCTCTGTCAAACTGACTTTTCTGACACAGAACTATTGGAAGATGAACTTTACAGCTCAGTCAGGTGTAGTCACACTTGGAACTGCAGCAGCTTTTTGAATCTCGGACCTCTTATCGAACCCCTTCGTCCAGTTTTTTTTTTTTCTGCCGCAGTTGTTTATTGTTGAGTCTTAGCACAGACTAAATAAACTCCAGTGCGAGTGAATTCTTAAGTGAATTTTCTCCTTAGGCTTGCATAAAAGTAAACCCAGAATGCTGACATCATGTATTTCGGGCTTCTTGAACACAGCCAGCTCAGCAACATGCTACCTTTTTACTCCTCACACTCATTCACAGAGTGACATTGTTGAGTGTGGTTTGGCTGTGTGAGCTCATTGTTTTGATATGGAAATGCCAGAGGATTGGGGTCACACTCCAAACACACGCAGGCAAAACTTGCAGCAAATGGCCAAGCCAGAGTCGGAGAATACACATCACACGTCTCTTTGTCCTAAGCACTCTCATCATAACTTTTGCTGTCCCTTAAATTAATTAGCTCCATTGAAAGAATAACATGGAAGGCGCATGGTGGCCGAAAGTGATGTGTGGCTGTGCAGTAGCACTCAAAATCCCCCTCTTTTCATTTGTGTCTCAGACTCTCGTCGGTAACTAGGGTTGCGCAAAACTGGGGGAATGTCAGCTCTCATTTCTTGTCAAAGGCCAAGTCTCCTTGATAAGAACATTTATGGGAATGTTTTCTTAAGCTAAAAGAAATTTAAATGGATGTTCCCCGATGAGTGTTGCTACACCAGGCTGCAGGCTTCAACATCTAGCTGAAGAACACTGACACAGGCATGATGCACTCTGACAAAGGAGATCAGGCCCCGGCCTTTCTAACAGCTTAGCCAACATGCTTTATTTTTTTTTAAAAAAGTATATAAAAGCAGCAGCTGATAATTGACCAGTCACAAGCCCCAAGCCTCCCCAACCTTCATCCCACAATTAGACAAAATGTGGCCCTGATTATGGTCACAAACAAGTATGACATAGAGAAGACGGTATAAACATTCGGTTACCTATCAGCTGCGTGGTGCTGGTACCATTCGATGATGCTCGCCATGTATTTCTGTGTCTGTGGATCTCCTGCACTCTGCAAGTGTAGAAACCCTGATCCACCCTTGACACGTTGAAGATCCGCAACTGGTACACCTCTTGCTCTGTTTCCTCATGAAGTCGAAACTTTGGCTGAGGGAAGCGGCGGGTGTAGTTCCCGTACAACTTAATTTTCTTTATGCCCATCTTAACGATCAGAAACTGAGAGGGCTCGAGGGCCGGAGGGGAGGGGGATGGAGAGGCGGAGGAGGAGGAGGAGGAGGGCGGCGGCGTGGGAGTGGGAGCAGCCAGAGGAGAGAAGAACCAGCGGAGGATAAGTACACTGCTGCTCCTCTTTCTCTGAGATACCAGACAGGACAGTGTGAAGTTGTCCTTCTCAGTTACCATGACAACAGGCCCAGGGATTACTGTCACATTCAGGGCAAGACATATCTCTGTTGATGAGAGGCACAAAAAGTACAGTTGGTATATATTTCTGTAGTTAATTTAAAGGTGGAATATGCACATTCTGGTTTATGACAATGAATTAGAATTAAACAGTAAAATAGATTCTTTCCCAACATAAACACAAGCTTAGAGTTCTATGATCTGGTAGCATGTGACTCCTCCCTGCTTTTTAGATTAGTAATTAGCAAGAGTTCGGGGGGAAAAAAAGAGTCCAGTTTTTGCAAGATTGATTTCTTGCCAATTAAACTTAATTGCACGATTTAGACAAAGTACCTTTACATGCAGGCCCACAGTAGAAGCAAACATTTACAGTGTTTGGGCTCACACAATAATATCTCATTCTGTCATCAGATGGGAATTCGGTAAGGTCAAAGCTTTAAATTGCAAGAACCCTAAACTAAATCCTACTTTGGGTGCTGTTATTTTACTTCCATCCAGGGGCTGGTGTTTTATTGTTCTGCCAGAAGGGTCAAGGCTGCCTAGCAGAGACTTGGAGTCTGGACACAATATGTGTGATCAGACAGGCAGGAGGAATCCACAGGTGGCAATCATTCGTCGTCAGTATGGTACACCCCGCACCAGGCTAGACCGACAACATGACAAGATAACATCAACCATCTGGCTTCCCATGCTGCAATGCTGGCTCGGGGACAAGGTTGGACCTCCTCCGCTTAATGTGACATCAGCCACAGCCACACAGGCTCCAAAACCAGCATAATAGTAAAACTTAACATAAAGCAAATGTGAGCACAGAGAACCAGCTTCTCTAACTGCACTGCTTGATTTTAAACTTTCAGATGCTTGCTGTTGTATATCAGCGCTGGGCTCTATATTCCCTTATTCTCGTGTGAGGTTCCATATCAAATTTCGCACATTGTTTTGACAGTATTTGCACTGGTCGGCTGAGTTAACGCGTCTGATGCATTTTCTTTATTTCTTGCCGGTTTGCTCACTTTGTTATTTTTGTATTATTGCTGTAAACAAGGTAAACTTACCTGCAACCAGAGCCTTAGTCAGGACAAGGACCACTACAGAGAAGTACATTTTCCACAGTCAGCGAATCCATAAACCCAGAAAACTGCACAGCACTTACACAAGCAAGCCTGACTGCACGACCCACCACAGCCCTTACCCAGCATTAACTCCTTTCTCTGCTTTTCTGTGTAATATGAAACAGTAAATGCTCTGTTCCCACTTAGAAACTCCCACCCACTCTCCCAGTGCTCGCTCTCTCTCTCTCTTTGCCTGTCTCGCCCTCTTGCTGTCTCTGTGTCCAGCAAAACGTAGGAAATGTCATTTCCTGTGTTTTCTGCGAGGAGTCTTGGATCGAGGACCAAAAACCCCAGAACTCCAATGCGACGGTCAAGTCTTGCGGTTTTGTGTGAGTGCACAATGTCCGTCAGAATGCGTGTCATTCTGAGAGACGTATGTAATAAAACGCTGATTGTGCATTTCCATCGTCCTAATTGCTCTAAATATCAAGCAATTATGCTCAGTCCCAGTAAAATTTATAAAGAGCGAATGCTACTGTCCAAGTATGTCAGCGCTATGTTTTTGTTTCTACACACAGTATTGCGCTCGTGTTTTTGTGTGTGTGCGTGTGTGTGTGTGTGGTGGAACCTCTCCCTGTCTTGCTGCTGGACAGAGTGGCATGGGCTTGTCTCTGGCTGTGGTTGTCAGACTGTCCCAGTGGTATGAAGCCTGCTGCTTTATTGGGCAGCTCAAACTGCTGAGGCAGGGCTTCTACTGGCGCTTCGAACTCTGCCAGAGGCCAAATGGAATTACAAAACAGATTTAACCCTTCAGGTTATATGCCATTTGAGAAGTGTGGATTAGGTGGAAAATTTCATGGGGTTTGATTCTTGTCAAAATCTTTTGTTTTGAAAAGGCTGTAATTGCATTTCATACATACACACAGCTTAAATGTATGTTATTTCTCGTCCTACTAATTGAGTCAAATTTGCAAAGGTGCCAAAAATGACTGTAATGTTGACTGGAGAAATATCACATCGCCTTTCTTCTCGTACAACTTTTACACGGGGTTCTCCTTTTGCAAAAGTTTCAGGTCTCTGCTCCCATGGAGGAATCGCTCTCCTCTGCCCTACAGTGGTCAAAGCAGGTTACTGCTTCTCAGGGGATCAACAATGAAAGGGGTCACGGTGCAGCAGGGGAGCATGCAGGCTTTCTCACCACAGCAATGTACATTTAATCTGTGAATCTAGGGAAATCAAAGAAAAGACATTTTAACACTGCAATATTTCTATCACTGGATCCCGTGGGCAAGGATTAAACATTCGAAAAGGTTTATAAAGTACACACAGAGACACAATGTTATTCTCTTTTTTTTTTGTTTAGACTCTCTCAGGACGTACTATACCTCTCAATAACACTTTGTAATTGTTTTATGCACTCAGTAAAATGACTCTTCATTTTGAGTCACTCACATTTGACGAACATTTCAGGAGTCAGAGCAGGATGCCAGTGACAGTAATATAATTTTATTACAGTCTTTTGGGTCATAAAATGAAATCAACTTGTAGCAGCAAGGTGATTTCGAAATACAGTTGTCTGGATGAGCAATTATTTTGTTGAATGAAGTGTGTTTTTATTGCCATGTGTGTTTTTAACGTCGGTGTCACACTGTTTTGTTTAAAGCAAAACAGAAACATTTTCACAAACATCCCACTCTAAAAATGGACTACTGCACGAAATTAAATTTAAAAACTCCACTAATCACATCTGTCTGACATTGACACAGTGGTTCATTACACAAAGTGTGCTTTAAACTATGCAGAAATTTGATTGATGCGAGTTTCACAGGATATTTCATGCATCACAAAAGGCCAAAATTAGAATTTCCCCAACAAGAAAAGAAAACGGATAATTAAGCAAGCATATAAGTGCTGATAGCAGAAACCAACATTTGTCTGAGCTGAATTACTTCCTGCATCATGGAAGCAACAAATTACTGATCACACTGTATACACAAGAAAGATATCTTCGCATCTCACATTCACAAAGTCAAATGGAATGGTGAACTTCTCTGGAACACAATAAATAGGTTAAATGTAAATTTTCCAAAATTGACAGCATGAATTTAACAATGTGTCAGGGGAACTTTTTCAGCTACCGAATACTTTCAGTCATTTTTGCCATACATTGTCTGCTTTGCATTACCAACCCATCAACCCAAAAGCCTCCATTCTATTTTCTCACCAGTCAGATACCTCCATAAAATCATCGAGTTCACCCATGGTTATTATATTACGGGGCTGACACCTAGAGTGGGCTGCGCTGTCATTTTCATTGACTGTGTTACCTGCAAGCTGGCTGTTTGTTTCACAGTCTGGGAACGACTCGCATGAGCCGTGTCTGTTGTAAACTGCATTGCGTGTTTTCTCTGAAGCATTAACTGTATCCATGTATGGAGTCTGCTCTGGGCTGCAGCAGTATCCCTCAGAGTTCGGCCCATGTTCATGCGTTTGATGTCTGTAAATATGGCTATCCCTGACAGATTCCTGGGGCAAAGTCACTGGGCCTGACAAGCCTGAGGATGGCCTTTGAGGGTGCACAGTGGAGATACCTGCAGTTTGGCATCCTTGTGGATAGCTATGGTAACCTTGATAAAGCACAAAAGGCTTGCCAGCTGGAGAAGCCTGGGAAAGGAACTGTTGTTGCTGCTTGACTTGCAAATGTGGTTGTGGCCGAGGCTGAGGGTACACTTGTTGGGACTGAGGTTGGTAAATGTTCTGGCCAGACTCACGCACATTCAGTTGAACATACTTCCCCGTCTCTGGGTCAAAGAAAGTCTTAGTTTTCACCTGAACAGGTGCATCCACTACATAATACTGACCAGTGCCAATGTCTTGCAGTACCTTACGCTGGGTCAGTGGGTAGGACTGGGGATAGCTTGACTCTAGTTGGTACTGGGTCACTGGAGCTGGGTGGTTAGTATGATAGAGATTGGGAGAAGAAGGAACATGAGGAACTGTCTTGGAAGCAACAAGATGTGAAAGTGGGTGAGGAGCATGCACGCTGGAATGAGGGGAGGCAGCGGGTGGGGAGACGGGAGTGGTATGGGGGGAGGCAACTGGAAGGGAGACGGGGGCAGATGCGTGAGGGGGTAGAACACTAGGGGGGGCTGTAGTGGCACGTGAAACTGAGAGCCCAGGAGGCTCGGTGGCATGAGGGGAGGCAACTGGGAGGGAGACAGGTGTAGTGGCATGCGTGGTGGTAACTGGGAGTGAGACAGGCGCAGTGGCATGAGGAGAGGTAACTGGGAGGGAGACAGGTGCAGTGGCATGAGGAGCAGTAACTTGGAGCGAGACAGGCGCAGTGGCATGAGGAGAGGTAACTGGGAGGGAGACGGGTGCAGTGGCATGAGGAGCAGTAACTTGGAGCGAGACAGGTGCAGTGGCATGAGGGGAGATGACCGGGAGTGAGACAGGAGTGGCACAAGGGGAGGCAGCCGGGAGAGGGAGAGGGGCAGTAGCATGAGGGGAGGCACCTTGAGGGGAGACGGGAGTGGCATCAGGGAGGGCATAGCGGCAAGAGAGCTTGCTATCAGTGGGGGACGAGGGCAAGCTAGACCCCGATGCTGGTGCGTGAATAAGGGAGACGGGAGAGGAAAAATGAGGGGTAGCCACAGCATGGCGATTGGAGGAGCATACCTCATTAGAGGAGGAGGAAGGGGTACTGGATGCTTCGAGTAGAGATTTCTCAGCAGACCTGTCTGCTGCATCTTTGGACAACTCCTTCTTTATTCTACGTGTCGTCAGCCTTTTCGCCCTGCGCAAGGCTTTCTCACTCTTTGGGGGAACCGCTGGAGGTTTTCCCATAGAACGGGACACGTCACTGCTGAAACTGCAGGCTGACTCTGGCCTCTCGAAGTCGTACAGTCCTCGCACATCCGCCAGGTCGGCCGCACTCGTGGCAAAACTCTCAACGTCCTCAGACATGTTGCTGATGACAGAGCGGGAGTCATCTTCATCCAAAGCGATGCTTCTCCTGGAGTAGGGCCGGTAGTGTCGGAGAGGGGCTGAGTAGTCCTGCGAGGAAGATGTCGGCTGAAAGGTCAGGGATTCTTTGATAGCAGCAAGTCTGCTCGTCCCCGTGGCTGTGTCGGGATGGACGGGAGTTCCCGCATCGCGTCTCACCGTCTCCTGCCCCTCCTCTCCCCTTTCCGACCCCCTCTCCATCGGTGAACCCGCCCTGTAATCTTCTCTAAAGCTCTTATGGAAGCGAGGTTTGACTGATTTAGTGAAACCAGAACCTCTGATGGTGTTATCCTTCACCTTAAACATTAAAGGCTTGCCTCCTAGAGCGGGCGAGGAGGTGTTGGAGCGGGGCAGAGATGGGGAAGGAGATGAAGGGGCATAAGGCCTATGTGGTCTCCCATGGGATCGGGACCCCTCACTCGACTCAGATGTACGGTTTCTTTGTTGGAAGGGCAAAGGGGAGTGTGGTTGTCTCTCTCTGGGTTTCCTTTCTGACTCTGTTGAGGTGATGGCATAGTACTGAAGAGCGTCCATCCTCTGCGATGCTCTTTTCTGCTCCTCCATCTGAGAAGCCCTCTCCTCCTCTCTTGGGGCTGCTAAAATTTCTTCCTCATTCTTTTCAGCCCCAAACGTCTCTTCTCTTTGAGCTTGTACCTCTTCAAGGAGTCTGGTCCTCTGCTCCTTGGCTTGTTGTTGTTCTTTTTGTCCTGCAGTTGCTTCATCTTTTTCAACCACGTTCCTCTCCCTTTCCTCTCCCTGAGATCTCATCCGTTCTTCTTTTTTCTGTCTTTCTTTCCCCTGCTCCCGAGTCTGCTGCTGTTGTTCCTTCTGTTCTTGAAGATGTTTGATCCGCCTCTCTTCTGCATTTTGAGCGAGTCTTTTCTCCTCGATCTCCCTGGCTCGCCTTCGCTCCTCGATTCGCGCAGCTCTCCTCAGCTGCTCCTCCTCAGCAGCCCTCTTCTCCTCTCTCTGTCTCCTGCCCTCAGTCTCTTTCATCATCTCTTCTTCTGCTCTCCGTTCTCCTCTCCTTACCTCCTCAGTTTTTGTTCTCCGCTCTTGGATTTCTTTCACTCTCCTCTCATCTTCTGTTTGACTTTCTCTCCTCTCCAACTCCTTTAGAGCAGCCATGGTGTCCTCCACCTGTTTTGCTTTTCTTTCCACCTCTGCTCTTTGCTCCGTTTCCTTTTGTTTCTCCCGCCTCCCTCTAATCTCTGCAGCTATGGCCTCCCTCTCCTTTGCTCTCCTCTCCTCTTTCCTCTGAGCAGCCCTCCTTTCTTCTTCAGTCAGAGAAGCTTTACTCTGCTCTGTCGCATGTTTTATTCTCATGTCTTCAATTCTTTTCTCTTCTTCTCTCCTGGAAGCAAGGTCCTCCTCCAACCGTTTTGATCTCCTCTGCGGTTTTTTCACAGTTTCTTCATGAAGAATTGACTTTTCTGACCTCTGTTCCCCACTCCCAACCACTCTGTTTTTATTTTCAACCCCTTCATGTTTTCTTACATGTGTTTTACTGTCCTTCATACTGTGCACTGTCCCCAAAAGAGTTTGTGCATTAGTGTCTTTATCCAAGTATGACATTCTTTCAGGTGAGGAAAGCTCTCCTGGGTTTTCATCTGGATTGAGGGTAACAAGTGGTTTAAGGTGTTGGGACTCGGAAGTGTTTCCTGGCTTGATGACTGACGAGGATGCAGTTGTTGCTTGTATAGGTCGATGGCTGGGCTGGTGAACACTTTGACCTACTTGACTAACTCTTTGGGTGCAAGTTCCAGGCACTTCTCTACTTTCCTGGTTCTTAATATGTGTTTTTGATGACCCTTTTCTTTCTGCGAGACCTTGTGGATGTTTTTCCACAGTTTCCAGAACGCCGCCATTGCCTTTGCCATTTCGCAGCACTTTTTCTTGTCTTTCTTTCTCTCCCAGTTTGAACATTCCTGTCCTTTGATGTTCATCAGTAATGGGAAACACTATGGGTTTGGGCTCTTTGTTGACTGTGGGACTGATGTCTTTTTTATTTGGAAAACTTTTTGCTTTGACAGAGAGGTCTTGTGGGTCAGCAGTGAAGACTGGACGTCTGCTATGACGAGACTGTATTAATGGAAAGAAGCCTTCCTTTTTGTTGGGAGGGAGTTCCCGAACTGTGTCTTCCCGGTCATCTGACACGATGACTTTTAATCTGGCGTAGTCTGCAAGTGCCGATATTTCAGGAATTGTAGGAACTCTTTCTTTTGTTTTCGATTTCACTTCAGGTTCCTCTTTGTCTGCAATCGCTCTTGTTGGCTGTGTTGTTTTTGAGCTTTGTCTTTCCCTTGCTGATAAACTGGATCGGTTTTCTGTATGATGATTTCTTCGGATATGAATAGCTTGACCGGCCTCCATCTTTTCAAAGTTACTGCTATGGGTCTCTGTGGGACAATCGGTCTGTTTCAAGGCCGACTTAACTGCCATCTCTCTAGAGTGCCTTTTCATGTTCTCATCTTGAGCGCTTACTGAGCGCGATTCAACTGTTTCCCTCTTCCTTTGATCCAGTGCAAAAACTTGTTTTTCTTCCTTGTATGACTCATTGCTGATTTCAACTTTGCTTGGAGGTAATTCTGGAAGTTCCCTTCCCTCTGAAACGACATCTGACATCTCACCAGCATCGGCGTTATTGTTATTTGGCACATTGCTTGTTTCTTTCACCCCTTGAACTTGAAAGTAGTCTCCCTCCATCGGCTGTATCTTTGACGTCAACTCGTTTTTCTGCACCTTTTCAGGCATCCCATTCTCGGCTAGAGTGTGCTCTAGCCGAGATTCATTTACACCGTTTTGTGGCTCACTCGTCTTCAGTGAAGCAGACATCTGTTTCTCACTGTGCAACAGAGATTGCTCTTCCAGTTTGTCTTCACAGTTGTTTTCTATCTGCTTCTTGTGGCTTGCTGGAGTGGGCTCATTATCATCTTTGCTTAAAGTACTCACTTTTCCCACAGGACTAGTTAATGCAACTTGCTTATGCTCATCAACTACAGCCACATCAGAGTGGACAGATGTGAAACTATGTTTTCCGAAAATTTCCAGGTTGTCTTTCTCAGCTACTGATGGTACAACTCTGATGGCAATGCTGTCTATATGAACATCGTTATCCGGTTGATTATTTTCTCCAAGTCGTGTCTCTTTATACTGCTGTTTTTCCGATTCGTGTCCGTTTTCATTCTTAATCATACGGTCGGATGCACTAGTTTTGCTGATTGGCACTGATGATTTGGTTGATGGTGTGGATTCATGGATGTTTTCTTCCAGTGGGGGGGCTCTCTTGCCATCTATATTCTTGCTCCTGGGAGGATTTATAGCAGTTG